>JAJPUD010000714.1:344138-364138 GCA_023553655.1 Myrmecobius fasciatus
AGCACACAAATTCCTAGGGGAGAAATTAAGAGAGATGCAAGAAGAAATAGACAGCCAAACGATACTAGTGGGGGATCTCAACCGTACTCCCTCAGAATTAGATAAATCAAACTACAAAATTAACAAGAAAGAAACTAGGGAGATAAACCAATTGTTAGAAAAGTTAGGTATGATAGATCTATGGAGAAAGCTGAATGGAGATAGTAGGGAGTTTACTTTTTTTCTCAGCAGTCCATGGAACCTATACAAAAATTGACCATGTGTTAGGGCATAAAAACCTCAAAATCAAATGCAGAAAGGCAGAAATAGTAAATGCATCCTTTTCAGATCATGATTCAATAAAAATCACATGCAATATAAGGCCAGGAGAAAATAAACCAAAAGTTAATTGGAAATTAAATAATCTAATCCTGAAGAATGAATGGGTGAAAGAGCAAATCATAGACACAATCAATAATTTCATCCAGGAGAATGACAATAAGGAGACAACATACCAAAATTTGTGGGATACGGCTAAAGCAGTTATAAGGGGCAATTTTATATCTCTAGATGCTTACTTGCATAAAATAGAGAAAGAAAAGATCAATGAATTGGGCTTATTATTAAAAAAAACTAGAAAAAGAACAAATTAAAAACCCTCAATTAAATACCAAATTGGAAATTCTAAAAGTAAAAGGAGAAATTAATAAAATTGAAAATAAGAAAACTATTGAATTAATAAATAAAACTAAGAGTTGGTTCTATGAAAAACCAACAAAATAGATAAGCCTTTAGTTAATTTGATAAGAAAAAGGAAAGAGGAAAATCAAGTTGTTAGTCTCAAGAATGATAAGGGAGAACTTTCCTCCAATGAAGAGGAAATTAGAGCAATAATTAGGAGTTACTTTGCCCAACTTTATGCCAGTAAGTTTGATAATCTAAATGAAATGGAGGAATATCTACAAAAATATAGATTGCCCAGGTTAACAGAAGAGGATATAAATTATTTAAATAGCCCCATATCAGAAAAAGAAATAGAACAAGCTATTAACCAACTCCCTAAGAATAAATCTCCAGGGCCAGATGGATTTACATGTGAATTCTACCAAACATTCAAAGAACAATTAATTCCAATACTACACAAACTATTTGAGAAAATAGGGACAGAAGGTATACTGCCAGAATCCTTCTATGAGACTGATATGGTACTGGATAGCTAAACCAGGTAGGGTGAAAACAGAGAAAGAAAACTATAGACCAATTTCCCTAATGAATATTGATGCAAAAATTTTAAATAAGATATTAGCAATGAGATTACAGAAAATCATCCCCAGGATAGTACATTATGACCAAGTAGGATTTATACCAGGGATGCAGGGATGGTTCAATATTAGGAAAACTATCAGCATAATTAATTATATTAATAACCAAACTAACAAAAACCATATGATTATCTCAATAGATGCAGAAAAAGCCTTTGATAAAATCCAACACCCTTTTCTATTAAAAACACTAGAGAGTATAGGAATAAATGGGCTTTTCCTTAAAATGATCAGTAGCATCTATTTAAAACCATCAGCAAGCATCATATGTAATGGAGACAAACTAAAACCATTCCCAATAAGATCAGGAGTGAAACAAGGCTGCCCACTGTCACCATTACTATTTAATATTGTATTAGAAATGTTAGCTTTAGCAATAAGAGAAGAAAAAGAGATAAAAGGAATCAGAGTAGGTAATGAAGAAACCAAATTATCACTCTTTGCAGATGACATGTGGGTATACTTAGAGAACCCTAGAGACTCAACTAAAAAACTACTAGAAACAATTCACAACTTTAGTAAAGTGGCAGGATTCAAAATAAATCCACATAAATCATCAGCATTTTTATATATTACCAACAAAGTTCAGCAGCAAGAGATACAAAAAGAAATTCCATTCCAAATAGCAGATGATAGGATAAAATATTTGGGAATTTATCTCCCAAGGAAAAGTCAGAAACTATACAAACTAAATTACAAAACACTTTCCACACAAATAAAATCAGACCTAATCAATTGGAAAAATATTAAGTGCTCATGGGTAGGCAGAGCGAACATAATAAAAATGACAATACTACCCAAACTAATCTACTTATTTAGTGCCATACCAATCAAACTCCCAAGAAATTATTTTACAGATCTAGAAAAAATAGTAGCAAAGTTCATTTGGAAGAACAAAAGGTCAAGGATTTCAGGGGGATTAATTAAAAAAAAGGCAGATGAAGGTGGCCTTGCTGTACCAGATCTAAAACTATATTATAAAGCAGCGGTCATCAAAACCGTTTGGTACTGGCTAAGAAATAGAGCAGTCGATCAGTGGCACAGGGTAGGATATCAGGACAATTTAGGCAATAACCTTAACAATCTAGTATTCAATAAACCCAAAGACCCCAGCTTTTGGGATAAATACTCACTATTCGGCAAAAACTGCTGGGAAAATTGGAAACTAGTGTGGAAGAAATTAGGGCTTGACCCATACCTAACACCACATACCAAGATAAGATCTAAATGGGTTCATGATCTAGATATAAAGAGGAACTTTGTAAGCAAGTTAGAGGAATGTAATATAGTTTATCTCTCAGACCTGTGGAGATGGAATAAATTTATGTCCAAAAAAGACCTGGAACTCCTAATTGAACACCAGATGGATAATTTTGATTATATTAAGTTAAAAAGTTTCTGTACAAACAAAACAAATGCAGACAAGATTAGGAGGGAAGCATCAAATTGGGAAATCATCTTTACATTTAATGGTTCTGATAAAGGCTTCATTTCTAAAATATATAGAGAATTGTCTCATATATATAAGAATTCAAGTCAGTCTTCAATAGATAAGTGGTCAAGGGATATGAACAGACAATTTTCAGATGAAGAAATTAAAACCATCTCTAGTCATATGAAAAGTTGCTCCAAATCACTATTGATCAGAGAAATGCAAATTAAGACAACTCTGAGGTACCACTACACACCTGTCAGATTGGCTAAAATGACAGGAAAAGATAACGATGAATGTTGGAGGGGATGTGGGAAAACTGGGACACTAATACATTGTTGGTGGAACTGTGAACGGATCCAACCATTCTGGAGAACAATTTGGAGCTATGCTCAAAAAGTTGTCAAACTGTGCATACCCTTTGACCCTTCAGTGTTTCTACTGGGCCTATATCCCAAAGAGATCTTAGAGGAGGGAAAGGGACCCACCTGTGCAAGAATGTTTGTGGCAGCCCTTTTTGTAGTGGCTAGAAACTGGAAACTGAAGGGATGCCCATAAATTGGAGAGTGGCTGAATAAATTATGGTATATGATTGTTATGGAATATTATTGCTCTGTAAGAAACGACCAACAGGATTATTTCAGAGAGGCCTGGAAGGACTTGCATGAACTGATGCTGAGTGAAACGAGCAGAACCAGGAGATCATCATACACGGCAACAACAGTATTACATGATGATCAATTCTGATGGACATGGCTCTCTGCAACAAAGAATTGTCTCAAACCAATTCCAATTGTTCACTGAAGAAAACCATATACACCCAGAGAGAGGGATGTGAAATATGGACCACAATGTAACATTTCCATGATCTCTATTGACATTTACTTGCATTGTGTTGCCTTTCTCTGATTCTTTTTTTTTTTCTTGTAGATAGGATTTTTCTTGCATAACTTCTCAAGCATTTCAACATTATTAACATGTAGTGGACTTCCTGCCATCTAGGGGAGGGGAGGGGACTGGGGGTAAAATTTGTAATGGAAAGCTTTGTAAAGATCAATATTGGGGAACTACCCATACGTATGTTATACAAATAAAAAGCTTTAATAAAAAAACAACAACAACAACAAAAAAAAACCTGGTTAGGAGCTAGAGTGCCAGGTGAGAGATGGAAGCTAGAGTGAAAAAACATGAAGGTAGGGGAAATGCTATATGTCTTTAAATGTGCTGTATTAATGTAAGCTACCATTGTTCATTACTATTATCTGGGATCTTGGGATGCCTTAACCCTTAATGAGTCATGAGTTTATTGTCTCGCTGTCCCAACTCAGGTCCTATTACTAATATTGTAAAAGACTTTTTTGACCAGTGTGTTGATGTCTCTGACTCCTTGGAAAGAGCTTTACATGATGTCTGTCTCCTGTTGGTCTCTCATTAAACAATCATCATAATTATCTTTTTGAGTATTCCTCAAAAAAAAATATTTTAGAGTGTATAAATCTCTTGTAGGACTTGTGGGTTTTAAAAATCTTCCTTTCCTTTGCTTTTTATTAACTGACCAATCAAGGCAAGACAACCAATAATGCCCCAAAACATCATTTTTAATTTTTAGCAATCATTTTTCTTTCTACTACAAATCACGGGGCCTCTAATTTATGCTGTCAAGTATTTCTGAGCTTAATGTCAATATTAGTTATAAGACTCTCCCAACTGTACCCTCCTACACAAAGAAATATTTTGTATCTTCTTTTTATATACTTTGTATCAGTGTGTGTGTGTAAGAGAGAGAGACAGAGACATATTCAATACAGATACATTTTTTGTCTCCCAATAAAAATGTAAACTTCTTGAGGGAAGGGATTTTCTCATTTTTTATCACTAAGATCTTTTCTTTTAAAAATGCCATGAATTTTATTGGGTTGGAACAAATAGACTTACTCTGGAAAAACATTAGAATGTATACCATATTTTCTACTAAATTTTGAGCTATATTGAATATCAGAAGAGCTGATTTTAATACTCTGTACTTAATTTGTCTGCTCTTAGGAAAGTAGGAAAGTTACTTTGGCTATGTTTTCTCATCTGCAAAATAAGGGGGTTGAATTAGATTATTTTCAAGGTCCTTTGAAGTTTAAAAATTCTATAACTTTGTAAGTGAATATGCTCCTATATGGTATTAGCTCACACACTGGAAAATGCTGTGGGTATTGGTGATTGTTATCAATCTGAATCACTCTAGTTTAGATTCTTATCTCTTCTCCCTTTAACTACTTCCATTGGCCACCTTATTCAAGTTTTTCCCAACCATCATCCATAACACTGGCAGGGTAGGTTTCCTCAAAGGTAAGTTTGTCTATGCTGTCTCACCATTTTAATAAACACACATTGCTCTTAATTGCCTCTATTATCCACATTAGCTTTTCTCATTAGTTCTTAAAGTCCTTCACAAATTAGCCTCAATCTACTGTTACATTTCTATTATACATTATTCCTCTTCATACAATTCTATATTACTGTCAAACAGACCTTTTTGCTGTTCCCTGAATATGTCATGGGGCACCTAGATGGCACAATGGAAGATTCATTTTCATGACTTCAAATCTAGTCTCAGACACAGTGTGACTCTGGGCAAGTTACTTAAATCTTTTTTGCCTCAATTCCTTATTTGTAAATGAGCTGAAGAAGGAAATGTAAACCATTTCAATATCTTTGCCAAGAAAACCCAAATGGGGTCATAGAGAGTCATGATTGAAAACAACTGAACACACATTACATCTCTCATCTCTGTGCTCTTACACTGGTTAATCCTAATACCCAGAATGCACTCCCAACTCACTTAATCTCCCTATTTGGTAGGGACATCCCCCCCTCCCAAAAAATTTCCTGATTGATATTTATTTTGTGTATATTTACAGTGTGCCTGCTACAGCCTTCTATCCTGATAAAACATAAGCTCCTTTGAGGACAGGCATTATTTCATTTTAATATTTGTATGCATAATGCCTAACACATAATAGGTGTTTAATAAATGCTTGTTGATGGATTGATAGTGTGACTGGTATGGAAGAGACTAGAGTATACCTTTCTATTATATATATATATATATATACACACACACATATATATATATATAAAATTGATAACTAATTAAGTAATTATGGGGTTTCTTATTGTTGTAATTTGACCTCATCAATTCATATTTTTATGTGTTTCCTCAGAGTAGAAATGGCCTTTTAGATTATTAAACATTAAGGGAGTTGGATATTTTTCCTTTTTAAAAATATACATATTTTTCAAATAATCAATCATTCATTTTTTCCCTTATTACTTCCACCAATTCACTGAGAAGGAATAAAGAAAAAAAGGATTCTAAAGAATTTCCTCTCCCCCAAAGAATTCTTTTTTATGTAAAAATATTTTGTATTTGTTTCTATACATTTTGTATTGTACTTATCTATATACATTTTTTGTTCCCCAATAAAGACAAAAGGAAAGGAAAAAGGTGCTAAGCATTGTATTAAACACTAGTAATACAAAGAAAGGTACAAGATGGCTCCTGCCCTTCAAGAACTCAGAGTCTAAGGGAGGAAGAGTTCAAAAATAAGAGAGGGAAGGAAAAAAGTGATGAAGGAAATAGGGTCCCTTCATTAGATAACCACAGTCAAGTAAAATATATCCTCCTATTCTCCACATCTAATAATGAATTTCTTATTCTGCTATCTATTGACAATGTTCTTCAACTGATCTTTGGAACTAATTTCAGTTAGCCAGGTGATCATAATTCTTAAGTCTTTCAAAATTGTCTTTATAATATTATGATCATTATATAAATCATTCTGCTGGTTCTTCTTGCTTAACTCTGCATCAATTGATACAAGCTTTCTACTATGCATCAATTGATACAAGCTTTCTATGTCTCTTTGAAATCACTTCCCCCCCCCCATTTCTTTACAGAATAATAATATTTCTCCATATTCATATATCATGATTTGCATCCTGTTAGGTTTTTTTTTTGTTTTGGTTTTGTTTTGGTTTGGTTTTTTTGGCACTGCAGAAAGAGTTGCTATAAAAATTTTGTACACACAGGGGTCTTTTTCTCTTTGATTTCAGTCTAGCAGTGATTTAATTGGGTCAAAGCACATTACTATTTAGTAACATTTTACTAAATGCAGAATTTTACCAAGTGCATAATTCCAAATTGCTCTCCAGAATGACTAGACCCCTTCATAGCTCCACCAACAGTGAGTATATCAATGTGACTGATTCTTCATAGAATTTGCATTTGTCATTTTCTTTCTTTTTTTTTTTTGTCATCTTTGGCAATTGGATAGGTGCATTTCTCTAAATTAGTAGTGATTTAGAGGGTTTTTTTTTTTTAATGACTATAGATAGCCTGTGTTTCTTCCCTTGAGAATGCTTCTTTATATCTATTGATTATTTAGCATTTGATGAATGTTTTTTAACTTATAAATTTGAATCAATTCCTTAAATACATTTTGGAAATGTGATGTTTTTCAAATAAATTTTTGGCAAAGATTTACCCCCAATTGTTTCCTTTTTAATTGTGCAAAATTTTAATTTGTGCAAAGACCTTTTAATTTTATGTAATTAAAATATCCATTTTATCTATGTAATTTTATGTAATTAAAATATTCATTTTAAATTCTATAATTCTCTATGTCCCTTGTTTGATCATAAACTGTTCCTGTGTAGGGTTAATGCATATTTTTTTCCTTGTTCCTCTGATATATTTTAAGTTAACTTTCATATGTAGGTCAGGTATCTGTTTGGAGCTTATCTTGGCATAAATTTGAAATTAATCTAATTTAATCCAAACTACTTTCCGACTTTCACAACAATGTTTAATAAAATAAAAAATGTTTAATAAAATTTAAAATAAAATTCCAGTAACTTTGGTCTTTGTGATTATCAAACACTAAGCAACTCAATTATTTGTTTTTTTTCAACTGTTTCATAGGACCATAGATATAACACATCATTTGAAGTTAGCTTGCTTGTCATGTATTCTTAAATCATTTCTTCAATCTCTTGTATACTTTCCATTGCATCAAAATATCTTCTCCCCATGAGTGTGAATTTAATGATAACTTCTCTTCAGATCAGAACATCCTTAAAATGTAAATGTGGGGCTTAAGTGTTTTTAAATACTTAATGACTATAGAGATTGACTTTAAGAAGTAAATGAATATTGTAAGAATCTAAATGGAGATGTAATCAAGAGGACACCATGACTAGAATGGAGGAAAGGGAAGACTCTTAGCTAGGCCAAGTAGATGATTTTCAGCTGAGTAACAACGTTGTAATAGAGCTAAAAAGTGGATATTGGGGGAAAAAAAGACTGAGAGATGAGAAATGGGGAGGAAAATTCATAATAGGGAACTCAAAGTACAAGATCTTGGGAAAGCCTCTCACAATCCTAAATTAGAGGCCAGAGAGAAGAGGAAAAACTTCTTAGAGAAAGTCAGTGGAACAGTAGCCAAAGTGATAAGATAACTATACTGGCAGTAATTTTAATCAGAAGCCAAGTAACAGCATCCCTGAAAACTTGTTTGAGAAGAAGAAATTAATTTATTCCTTCAAAGAACAAAAAGGAAGGTTAAAGGCTTAATTGCAACATGGAATGAAAAAATGAAAATGGTTTAAACTAAGAACTATAGTTCTAAGAGTCAGGGTCTAGGTATACGATCTGTGAATTCAAGAAGAGTGATGACAGGAAACTCTTGAAATGATTATTTATGATTTTAAACATGCAGAGTTAATTGAGTAATATAAACTGTCCTAACTTAATGTACTTTGTACCCTGAAATTCACATTAATGTGAACTTAATGATAAACTTGATGATAGGGACTGTTTTTCTTTTCATATCACCAATATCTACCACAATGCCTGGTCCATAAGGAGTTGAGCAAATACTTGTTGATTAATTGATTAATTGACTTTATTGGACAGCATAAAGTAAAAGTTATAACCAAAGTATAAGAAAAATTAATGCATGTATGACAGAATAGTTAAGTTATGCAGACCTAATGAACATAGTATAGAAGCAGGCCTTAAGTTGTCATATCCTACTCTACTATATTATTCACATAAGAGAACAAGTGATTCAGATAAACTTAATATGCAAATTAATTAACCCTTGGTGACTGGGGTATTAGGCTTTTGGGATATCTCTCCCTTTACCCTATAAGGATAACTCCATTCAAAGTCACAGAGAGCAGTACAGTCACCAAACTCTAGCATCCTGAGACCTTGTAACTCATGCTCTGTGAAGCTAAGATTCTGTCCATCTAGACTTTCTTCTCTACTAACCCTTCTTTTGTACTTTTAATTACATTATGCTGCCCTGTAGTGGCATAAATTGAATTGTAACTGAATCCTAAGTACACATTCTTCCTGAATTCTAGAACCCCAAGCAGACTACTTTTCAAAGCTGGAGGAAACCCCTTAATTTATTCTAATGGAAAAGATGATATAGAAAGGTTATGACCCAGATGGATAATCTTAGATAGTATAAAATTATTCAAGACAAAAGGGTCAATTATTATCAAATGAAAGATATATTGGCTCAGAGAAGGGAAAGAAACAAAAATGTAGCTGAGTTTTGAAAGGTGATTTGAATTAGTGTTAAAAGGTATTCTTAACGATAATTATATAATAAATATATTATAAATATAAATAAATATAATTATCTCAATGATAAACACCAATATTAGGTGCAATTCTTAAAACCAAGTGAATACTGTGTGTGTGTGTGTGTGTGTGTGTGTATGTATGAAATCCTACCTTCCTGTCTCCATACCATTGTTTGGAACACCAACATACTCTGGAAGAATACACTAAGATTCTAGATTCTCTTTGAAGTGAATTGTGTTCTTTGTGAGTAGCAAAATTCAGGGACATCTAAGGCTTTTTTTTTTTTACTTAATGGATTTTTTGGTTACATTGTTTTTACAGGAACAAATTCAATGGATGGGTAGGTGTCTATATATGCTATTAACTAAACCATGAGAAGATGACACATGATAATGTGGATGTTTAGACAAAGAGAAAGTGACCAACTCCCTTTTTATAATTCCTCACACTTGAATAATATTTTGTGTAGGCAATTGTTAAAATGATTCTTATCAAGCTTGTTTCCTGGGGCTCTTCTTTATACATAGATCACATGAAAATCTGCTTTTAAATGAGCTACCTCACCTGTTTGTAGCAACTTATTTCAACCTTCCTGCTTTAATTGTGTTTAAACACCATAGCCCGGTTACATTTCTCAAAGGTATCCTTCAGGGTATCCTTTCAGCTTACCTTCAGGCAGTGATCAGATTGTGTCATTAGTTATTGAATAGATTGGAGAGGTGACAGGAATGTGACTCTTTAAGAAAAACCCAAGGGAAGGGCTATAAAAACTATAATTATCTTATTAGGAAATATGAAAATGTGATTACTTTTGGAAACTAAATGTGGCATGGTTTAAAGTTGGATACAGCAGCTTAATATTATAATAACAACAGCAATCTCATCATCATTATTGTAATAAATAAACAACATTTACACAGAACTTCAATGTTTGCCAATCATTGTAAATATGCCATTTTATTTGATCCTCACAATAATCTTGTGAGGTAGAAGCCATTATCCCCAATTTACAGGAAAAAAAAAAATGATTCAGAAAGATTGAGTGACTTGCTATCACCAGTACTTCCATTCACCCTGTCTCCCACATTTGTAATCTTGGATTTGCATCTTACACTAGATGTGTGTCCTTTAGCAAATCACTTAAACTCTCTAGGCTTCAGTTGCTAAATCTGTCTATATGGTTGGTCTATATGACTTTCATCATCCTTTTCAGATAAAACTTTATGATATAAGATAGCTCATTTTGTTGCTGTTTTTTTATTCTCTTATTTTATTAAGCATGGTGGTAAGAGTGCTGGCTCAAGACTCTGAGGACCTGGTTCTAATCCTCTCTTTACTGTCCAATACTTGGGTGATTCTATGCAAGGCACATAACATTTGTGGGCCACAGTTTCCTTGATTTAGAAATGAGGTTAGATAATTACCTTGAAATCTATGCTTTCCATAAGTCTAACTTTGGAGGTCCAAATATATTTCTAATGTTAGCAAGATTATGTGATGATCAACTGTGTTGGAGTTCACTCTTCTCAACAATGCAATGATACAAGAAAATTCCAATACACTTGGAATGGAAAATACTATCCACCTCCAGAGAGAGAACTATAAAAACTGAATGTGGATCAAAGCATAGTATTTTCACCTTTGTTTGTTTGTTTGCTTTTTCTTTCTCATGTTTTTTCCCCCTTTTGGTCTGATTTTTCTTGTGCAATATGACAAATGTGGAAATATGTTTATGTTTAATGTGTTCAAAAGTATTGTACATGTATAGCCTATATAATATAACCTATATTAGTTTGCTGATTTGGGAGGGGAGAAAATAAGAGAACGAGGGAGAAAAAATTATAATACAAAATCTTACAAAAATAAATGCTAGAAACTATCTTTATGTGTATTTGAAAAAATAAAATACTATTGGGGAAAAATTTTTTAGAAAAATAAGATGGAAGAATAAAGTACATTCTTAGTTTGGAAACCAAGAAACAATGTGACATTGGAAATAGATGTTTGCCCTTGGAAATAGGAAGACTTAGATTCAAATCTTACTTCTCTCCTAAATCAAAGATGTGACCCAGAGCAAGCTATTTAATTTCTCATTGTCCCAGTGAATTCTCCAAGACAATAAATTACAATCAAGTTCCTGAATCTCATTAAGAGAAAAAAAATTCCCACAAGGAATTATATGCACCAGCAAAATCCCAGATCCAACTTCTATTGTGAACAAAAAAAAGAAAAAAAAGAAAAAAAGAAAAAAAGGCAATGGGAAAATTGAACTTAATAAGCAGAGATTCATTTTATACATAACTGGTAAGAAATTATTTTACTTTTGGACTATGCACTATTACCCCTATTCAATCAGTGCACCTACTGAGATCAAGCAGATATTCCAAAGTTGCCACTGGCAGAACCTCAAAGAAATTAAACCTTGGAATATTGACTTGCTTGCTACTGGCTTTTGCCATATCACCTCCTTTCTTTAACTAACCGTACTTCCTATGAGAACAATGTGCTAATGGCATACCTACTGAGAAAATGATGTGTCAGACATTTAAATAACATAGTCTATGTTATTGGTTGAACAATAATTGAACATCACTATGAACAATGTTCATGCAACATAATGCAAGGAAGATGATGCTCTAGGTTTTGTTTTTGGACTTTTTTTTTGCTAAACTATCATTTTTATTCAGAATATCAAAACTAAGCTTTCTTAAGCAGGTTCTTTATTTCAGTAGATTTGCTTCTATGTACATGTTTGCAACAATCTGAATATTTACACTTGTGTATAAGCCACCTGAAAGAATAGCTCTTCCAGGCCTTCATTAACAATGGCATATTTGAGCAGTCTGTCAAATTATCATTCCTGATTTACATGATACTTTTGCTTTTAATGACAAAAGTAAAAGATTTTTTATTTGCCTTGAGAAATTTATGAACATTTTAAATGGGATTATGTTAAAAGGGATGCTAGGGGAAAGTTTTTGGGTAATTAGGCAAGTAATACATTTATAGGTATCCAATTGAAGCTATGATGGCAACAAAAAAAAAAAAAAGCATGCAGTTTACTTTCCTTAATGATCAGTAGTTGAACCATTAGAATTGAGTATATTTTTTAAAATCACATGTGCTCCCTTTGGTATATTATGTATATTCTTTGGAACAATGTTCAGTGTCATATAGTATCATCTTTGTAGAACTGTGAAAGAGTTAATTATTCATCATAGTCAAGTGGTGTCTGCCTCTTTCCTGGGAATTATTTAAAATTTTACTTTTTAGCAGGTCCTTAAAAAATAATGTGAATTATCTCACTCCTTCATTCACTTCTTACTGTCATCTTCCATCACATGAAATTACATGGCTGTATGTTTACTGCATACAAAAATAAGAGGAGTATTTTTAACATTGTGGGCATATCATATTGTTAATGAATAATATTTCCCTTCAATGATTTTAAGTAAAATCTACCCTACCAAATAAAATATATATTTTTAAAAAGTAAACTTGTGTGGTGTGGTATGCTGGGTTTGTAGTCACAGAATCTGGTTAAAATCCTGTCTCTGTCTTGTATTACTTTGTGGTTGTCACTTGACATATTTGGGTTTCAGTTCCCTCACCTGTAAAATAAGAGGGTTGAAATAAATGACCATAAGATCCATTTGAGCTCTAAATCAATTATCTTATGATTCCAGATAGAACCAAATAGCAATCTACATGTATAAAATAGCCCAGTATTCATTTTGGCATTGAAAGGATTTGACCATGAAGAGAGGAAGTAATAATAAGACCACTAGGAATGAAGAGAGTATGAGGATACTCTGGGATCTATGCCATCAATTATGCATTCTACTTAGTAGCAAACAAAACATAGATCATTACATGAATGAATGCTATGGAAGAACCTTGAATATTGAAGCCATAGCTTTATAAGTATAATGTAACGATAGGCTGCTTAAATACAGCATTAACAGATAAACCAACTAAGTATGTTCTGATCAGGAATGTATACTGATTTCTCTTGATGATTATTTCAATGATAGCTGATTTCTTAACTGGGAAAGGGTCATTAGGACTTTCTATGGGACATAATGTATATAGCCTACATAGTGGTTCATTATTCAATATGAAACCTCAGGCACTGTCACAGTTTTCTTGAACATAAAGCTCAAGTATAAGACAATTCTTGAATGGAATAAATAGAAATCCTATATAAGACCAAATAGCCGTTCTGAAAATTAATTAATAGTATTTTCTGTAGGTACTTATTAGCCAGTATGATGCTTTGGATAACACCAGAAATTTGGAAAAATACTTCATTTGATTAAAAAAAATTCTTTTAAATCACAATAATATTTTCAGAAAAAAAATCTGTTTAAAAATTAGTCCATTATGTAATTTTCTCTCTTTTCAACACATGTATTTTATTATCTTTGCATCATGATTTTGGATTTCGTTAGAAAGATCTTAATTTGAATCTCAGGTCTGGCATTTATGAACTATGACTCTGGAAAAGTCTTTGCCTTTCTAAGTCTGTTTCCTCCTCTGTAAGATGGAATTGTTAATACTTCATTATCATCCTGCTTTGATACTTTCTTGATAGCTTTATTGTGAGATGAGCATCTTTATAAAGTATAAATTGCTGCATAAATGTGATCTTAGAGTATTGAGTAATTTTCCCCTCCATCCCTGCAAAGACAAGGCACCTGGAATAGGCAGCTTGTGTAAATAGTGTGTTCTTTCTCTTGTCCAGAGACATGGGGGGAAGAAGTGAGGAAGGGAAGGAGGATGAGGGAGAGAGAATATATGAATGAAAATGAAAAGGAGTCTCAGCTCAAGCTCATCCATCAAAATGAGATTCATATGAAATTTGCCTTTTTTCCATTTGTCATAGATTTCTTTCATAGAAAAAGGTTTGAACATACAAAAGTAAGTTGATTCCACAAGTGTTACACATTATCTAAGAAGTAGCCATAATACCACCATCCCTGGAACCAATAAAATTGGACTGAAGTCCCACCACTGCTACATAATGGTTAGATGTTACCCCCTCACTGGTCTAAGCAATTCTCTAAGACTATACATTACAGAGAAGACACTGAGTAGAGAAAGAGCTCCCTAATATCAATGAAATGATGATGCAGTTCCTTTCTCTGTTGCCTAGAGAGAGAGATACAAAATCATTAATGGTATGCATAAAGCATAATTATTTCTCTGAAACTTCTTGTCTGCCAAAAAATTCTAGTTCTGATAATTTCATGTTATTTCAAAGACCAATTAGTGAAATCTATAGTCTAGATATTTTAAAGGTAATCCCTTTGCCAATAACAAATGTGTTGTATCTCATGTTGTTCTCCATTGGGGTTGCCATAGCCTTGTATCCTTGGTCCCTATAGTTACAAATGTCTTGGCTTGACCCAAGAGTTCAGGAACCCCATGGGCATATGTTGAAAACAAAGATTTAAGAAAATGGAGTGAACAATCTGAGTTGGATAATTCTGACTGAAGTACTATTGGCACAAGCCTGAAGCCTCAAGACAAGTCCTAAGCTATTCACTTGAGGTTTGTAAAGCTATTCACTTGAGGTTTGTAATAGGTATAAAAAAGGAAGATGAACTAGCATCTCTAGGTCTGGACCATAGATCAGGTTTGAGAACAGAAATCAATCTTAGAATTTTGATACATGGTTCTTGAGGATTTTGTCACTGAATTAGTGTTGTTAGTGTCACAGACACAGCATAGATTCCCACTGAAAAATCATATTTGGCAAAATAGATACGATTGTTTTATATTATATGCATGCATGTCTAGAAAGGAAAAAAAAATCTTTGTGTAAGATGAGCAGGAGTTATTCTGTGTTTTTTTTTTCAAAAATAAAATAAAAAGAATCAAAATGATTGAAATTTCAAATCAAGTTTTCTCATTTCTTCATAACGAAGCTGCAACATGTAGCTAAAAGTGTCCTTGACTGTAAATCAGGAAACTTGGGCTCCTTGTCTTAAGTTCTGTTAGAAGCCAGCTATCTGATCTTTGTAAAATCAGACAACTGCTTTGAACCTTGGTTTCTTCATTTGTAAAATGAAAAAATATGATTAGACAATAGTTAAGGTTGATTTCAGCTTTAAAAATTCTATGAGACTGTCACCTAACACCAAAATATTAACAAGATTTCCTACAAAATTGCCCTTTGGCTATCAATATTTCATATTCATTCAGGGAGTAGAAAGATGCCTCACTTGTGTAAGCAGTCTAAATGAAAACATATACTCTGTGCCAAATTAGGAAGAACTTTTACCATAAATACTATTAGGACAAATTGGATGATATATATTAAAGATTGGACAATTGCTGAATTTAAAAGGTGGACTCTTTATCCACCTGTATATCACAACATTAATTTTAGGGTTTTTTTGTTGTTGTTGTTGTTTTTAGAATTTTAAACCCATGAGATTCTGTGTATACTGATCATAGTTGGTAAGAGTTTTATCATAATAATCTCTCTTCCAAATAATGTCTTTGAAATTCAAGTTTCTATAAATAAAAAAACAAACATTATATTCAAACAGAATCATTGTGTGTCTACTACTGATAGGTAATGTGTGTGAGTGGATGTGTGCAGGGATGGGCAGGCAAAATACCTGGAAAATAATTTATAAAATAGATTTTAAAAGTTCAAGGCAAATCAGAGAAAAGGCTATTACATTTGAACCTTAATAAATATTTAATAGCCCATAAGACAAATAGCTGGGAATTACTAGATTGTTTTCAAGGTTCCTATTTCATCTGTACTGTGCTGATGAGTGACGGAAACTTGCTATCTCCTTTTGCAAATTATAAAACAGAAGTTGTAATATTGCAAAATTAAATAGCTCTGTTGATTTGGATCTTTGATTTGGATTTTTTATAAATTGCAATGCTTGAAGGGCATAGAATGGAAATATTTGAACAATTGATTTGCTTTCCTTTTCTCCACTCTCTCCTCTTCCCAGTACCCTCTGCCCAGGGCAGGCTTAGGATATGTTCCTAGTGGGACTGAGAAAATGTAAAAGTCCCCAAACTCACTCCCGTTTTATGGGAATTTTCTTGCTCCTTGAGTGAAGGTGTGTGCATGTGCAAGTGTGTGTGTGTGTATGTGTGTCTTGTGTGTCTGTGTACAAGCTTAGGTCCTCAGGTGGAATGATGGTTCCTGTGCTTTCGTTCTCGAAGCTGTTATTCTGGAAGGGAATGGAGGCAGCTGTGTTTACAGCTCAAGTCTTGGCATACATTTACCAGAATCTATTATTCATATCATTCAGTATCAGGGAGAGATCTCAGGCCACCTGTCTATCTGACAAATTCACCCTTTTGTGAGCTTTCTGTTCATAGCAAATTATGTTCACATTGATGAATTGAGGTTTTATGAGCATTGCTAACTAACATTCTCACAGAAGGCCAGGGGCAATAGACTGCAAGTGTTTCTGGTCCACAAGTAAATGTTAAAAAGAAAAAAAATGCTGGTATTTAAAGACAATTTGCCATGGAGGGATAGTTAAAGCATTTGGCAGTGCCTTAATATTTATAATTTCAAGACTTTCCATAAATTATTGCAAATAGTATGCTTATAACAAACAAAAACACAGAGTAAACCTACACATTATTGTTCTCTGTGGCAGTGTTCTTTTAAATATGGTCTGCATTTTGACAGGTAACCAATGACAAGTGCAGAGTGCATGGTAATCAAAATATGCCCATCATTAATAAATATAGCAATTTTATATTACACTATAGAGATTTGTTCTTTTAAAAAATGACACCCATTGCCATCTTTCCATATATAAAAAGTTGTTGGATTTTTTTTTAATCCCTGAAGTCTCTACATTGGCAATGACATTAAAATATGTTCCACGAGTTAAATAAACAAGGAAAGTCTTTCAGGAAGAAATACTTCTTTTAGGGGTGGATGGGAAATAGCTTATGTGAATTGTAGAGATGAAGATTTGACTTAGTTTCCATCTAGAAATGCTTCTCTCATGTGCCTTTATGTTGCTGATATTTACATTCCTTTTCTCTGTCGCTCAATATGTTTTGAAGGAGATATATTTCAGATCAAACGGACATTTTTGTCTTGCTCTATCTGTTTCCAATCCTGCAATGCAAAAATCGACAAATGACAAACCTGTGCCATAGCCAGACTGACTTAAACCAGTGTGAACATACTGAGTGAAATACAGGGTGTCTCCTATTTTTTTTTTATCTTTAATAACTGCACTAAGACTTTGGGAACATTCTGTATAGTGAAAAAAAGACAGGAATTTCACTAAGTGGAGGTCATATCTGATACTATGTTTTTCACTAAACTGTGGGAATGCAGACCATGATGTATACTATCATATAGAGAACTTAATTTCCTTATCCCCTGGCCTTTACCAAGATTCTAGTTTTTTCTTTGTTTAAAGTACCTTTGTTCCCAAGGGTCTCAAAGTCACTCAGAAATTCTGAAACTTTTTACAATGGTCTGCCAAAAATGTCAGTTTACTTTTTTGTATAAAGGCACTAAAACAAAAAGATGAAGTCTCAGCAGTATCCCTTGAAAATGCACACCTTAGTGAGGAGCAAATGGGGAATAAGGTCCATTGAACATTATATGTGAGAGAACTCTACCAATCCCTTTCCAAACATAGCGTGCTGCTTCCATATTGTGCTATGCCATGGTGAGTCCATAAAAGCAGGAATCTAATGTTTGCATCTACTTGTTTCTGGTGTGTTGGTTGACAACTAGAATAATCGACTCCATTATAATATTTTAGTGACCTCATCACATAGAATTCTTAGAGCTCTAAGTTCATTCAGCAACATGTGTATATTCTTGATATACTCCTCAGTGATTCCTATAACACACTAGTTGTTGGAACAATAAGAGAAAACTAATCCCGCTTCATCCTAAAGTATTCTCAGTCTTTTGTGAATTTAGGCTACCCTATAATTGTCTGAGTATATTTCAGGTCTTCTGTCATGAAGATATCATGTAGCAGAATTTTTTTAAATGTAAAGTAATAAAAAGTAGATTTTCTTTTAGAATTATGTCATTTCTTTAAAACATCTCCAAGAGTTACAAAAATAGGTTTGAAAATCACAAATGTAATGTGTCAGACAAGACTGAGGATGAAAGTTAGGGTATGTTGTTATAACTTGGTTTCCAAGGAGGAAAAAAGGTTACATTTGAAGTCAATCAAGCACATTATCTTTGATTGAAAATTCATAAGTGGTAGCATTTTGCCATATTCACATAACCAAGTAACAGAATGATATAATACTTTCATGGAACAAAATAGTGGTCTAAATATTGCTAGAAGGAATAAAGTTGGCTGCAGCTGGCTGAGTATTGTTCTTTTTTTAACCCATGTGATAGGTATCTTCAACAGTGTCAAACAAATTTGTAGAGCTGGTGATTAGTTGCCCAAAGAGCATAATGTATGCATTATTAATTAAAGAAGGTAAGTTTGGCTAATTGTCATTTCTATACAGTAGCAGTGCACTAAGATACATTTTAACAATCTATAAATAATTGATAATTTTTTTTCTTTCATCTTCCTTCCTAGTTTGCATAAAACTAATGACTTGGTAAATGTTACTCACTTCAAAATATTCCACTGCTTCTATGAAAATTAAACTAACACTGTAACCTTAGCAAATAAGGAGATTTTTCTCCCCTTTTATTATAAGTTTAAAAAAAGATAGGAAATATACTTGTAACAAAAATGTAATTCTGTGAAATCCAAATGAGAATCATAAATAATATAAAAATCAGCAGTAAGGGTAGGACTTTAATAAATAGATTTGACTTTTTAAAGGCACAGAGATTCAAAAGCATGATATGTTTTAGGAACTTATCAGACTACTCCAAACTCTTACTTTTCCATCTTAAAACTATCCAAAACAATGACCAGAAAGACAGAGAATAAATAAGATCCTTGAGTGGAAAGGGAGGTGGTGGCAGCATTTTTCAATACTTATCCATTATCTGCATTAAAAATCCCAGAAATCTGGGGATCTGAGGATTCAATTCTCCTCAATTAAAGTATATTTAGTATAGTTTCTATATGCTTTGTTAATATGATCACAGTATATCACTGGATCCTTGAAATGTGGGATTTGTTGTATGCAGTAAAAGCGCAAGGTTTTTATTTTCCTTCCTTTATATCTTTTCTTTTTCTATCCTTTTATCTCTCTCTCTTTTTGAGTTCTGTTATTTTTATAAATCCACAATCTGTCAGTCTCCTGTGTTATGTATGGCACAAGGTTTACTCTCTAATTTTCAATGCAATTGAATGCATTCTGAAACTTAGTGATGCTACCATAATTTTACATTTATTTTGTTTGGAATACGTTGTGGTTAAGGAAAGATTTTTTTTTTTTTTAAGTAGGCACACAAACTAAAGTATTGTCTATGTGACATATTGTCATTTCAACCTATGTAGATTCTTACATGTGCTTCATTATGATAAAAAACAGGTTGTAAGGACTGATTCTGTGACCTTTTTTTCTCATTTTAACCCTACTGATATGTCACCCATGGCAACCTTAAACCGGTTTTAATAGAGTCTATCCTATTATTCATTTAAATTGAGGTGCAAGAGCACTTAGA
>JAJPUD010000714.1:366638-449797 GCA_023553655.1 Myrmecobius fasciatus
TAGAAGTGATACAATCAGCCCAGGCCCCATTAAGCCATCAGTGTCCACCTGTGATAAAGATGGCCATTTGTTTTCTTAAAGCCCACTTAATGTCTGCTTAACTCAATTTGTCAGGAAATGTAGAACAATTTCCTCACAGCCTGAAATTTGGTAGTGGTTCAAAGTCAAAAGGCCAGGTCTAGTCTTATTCAAATGATATAATAAACAGTCTTCAAATAGAAATCTCCCCTGAGAAGCCTATGTTGACTTTTTGAAAAATAATAATATTAGCTGAAAAAGAAAGAATAAAATGTGCATCCTTTGTTATTAATTTCTAAAGCCTTGTTATCTGTATATCAGTGGAAAGACCATTACCAGATCATATGAGGAAAAACCTTATTACATTAAATTCAGCTAGAAGTTTGTTTTCTTAGAAGAAAAAAAAAACCACAGATCAGTACTTTTAAAAGTGCCAGTCAATTTATATTTCATTATTTCTCATCCCTTTAAGAAGGAATAGCTATAGTATTTATAACATTCCTTTTTAGTCAAATACATTTGAAATCAGTTTAAGACTGATACTCCTTATCTGTATTTACCATAATTTATTTCCTTAATTTTTTTAGAATGCAAATTTAAAGTAATGTTGGTTGGTTTCCTCCCCCCACCACCTCATTTAAATCAAAGTTCCAGTGATCTCTACCAGTTTAGGGATTTGGCTTTATTATTTCCCTCTACTAGATTATAAACTACTTGAAGGCAAAGACAATGTATTTTTTATACTTGTATTTCCCTATATATAATACAGCCTTTCACAAGCCTTTTTGAAATGTTTCATATAACCTCACAATGCTATAATTGGAAATGACCCCAGTGGTCATCTATTTCAATCTGGACTCGAACAGGACTCTCCTTTCTGTTTTTGACAAGTGTTCATTCTGCCACCATTTGGAGGCCTCAAGTAATAGAGAAGTCATTACCTTTTGAACCAACCCATTTCATTTTTACTAAATTCAATTTGTTATTAAATTAGATCACCATCCCATCTCTCCATTCCTAGCCCATTCATTTGCACATAGGCAAACCCAAATCATTACTAAAATTAATCAAGTGGCAGCTTTCCCAAGTGTTTTGAACATGCTGAATCTAGTCCTATCTGCACAACACTTCCATTCTAGTGACCAATGCCAATCCAAAATCAATATCCATTATTCTAATAAAAAATGTAACAAAAGGTCTAATTCTTGCTTGCCTACCCACTCCATTTACTCAGAAATTTTCACTTTCGACTCTTCTTATCCCAGAACTAAGTACTAACCTTGAGAAAATATTGGCCAAGATAGAGGACTGATCTAGACAATTTAATCAATAGATACATATAAATTAAGTACTCCAAAGCAAAAGTAAATTTTAGCATCATGACTTAGCAGGTTAACTACTTCAGTTCTCCATTTGCCTAAACTTATGGAACTGCAACTCCAAGAATAAGAATTTTCAAAGTACAAAAGAAAATGTAAAGGAACACAAGAGCTCTGATTTCTAATTTTTATTTTAAAGCCATTTATTTTATGACTTTACAAAAGTCACAAAATCATTCTGTGAAACCTCTTCTTTAAGTCAGAATTATGTTTACAACTGGTTGTCAGGTGCCAGAAGGCTTAAAAGAACTCTCATTTGGTATACCTCAAATTAGGTGGTAACCAAAAAGTAACTATGGGACATGCGGCATTTCTGCAAGCATTATGGCTCCATGTATTTTTTATTCCCACCAAGTTCTCTTTGGATGTCCATCACTTCCACACTTTGGCAACTACTAAGCCATAACCAGGAGGTAGAAATGGATCCTGGGATGAGTTGGAGCCTCCAAAGATTGACAGACCTAGGTTTAATATCTCCATCCCCCAATTCTTCATATAAGATTAATAACAACATAAAAACCAGGTAGGAAGTTGGTGAAAAATTCTAACTGGTATTTCTTTCTCTGTGAAAAAATATCTTTTGAAATAAGATAATTAGAATCAGGTCTGTTTCTTTTGGTGATTAGAGGGCATGAGACTAAAGTTGGGGTCCTAACATACTCTTCCTGTGGGTAGCATCTGACTACCATTTATTGTTCTAAATCTCTATCTCCACTGAGAAATGCTAAAAAACATTAACTACTACCACCTGGGGAAGGGTTTTATTATAGATTTGTTGAGTGTTTTTTTGGGGAGAGAGAAGAATGTATCTATGTGCAGGATTTTTTTAGATATGACACTTTCAAATCCATTGGAGTTCACGAAAAGATATCTTAGAAAATGTAAATTATTCATTCTCATTTTGTAATCATTCATAGATTTGAAAGCAAATTTTACATCTTGGTTTCTTTTTTAATTCCCCCCCCAAAAAAAAAATCTTAAAAAAGAGAAAAAAGAATCTCTAACTTGCTTCTTTATAAGGAAGTGTAGGCTTAACATTGTAGAACAAAGTCTCTATTGGCTTGAACTGCTGTTAAGGAGGTGTGTGAATGGCCTCAAGTTGTGCATTTACGGAGAAAATATCATCCAGATGCTCATCTGCTCCTTTGAACAAAAAACTATAAGGAAGGCCAAAATTAAATATAAATCGTTAACAAAAGAATTCAGCATTTTCTTACATTTTGAGTGGATGCTAATTGAGACACACAGTCACCTCTCCTGGGACTGGAGTTTAACTATTAGTTATCAGAGTTCACAGAGTAATTAACACTTTGAACCTATTACCAAATGGCAATTCTTGCTAGCAATGTCTAGATGACATGTAAAATGGACCCATTGGAGAGCACATCATCTCAGTCCCATACCACCACTCTCCCCTGTACACCTACACACAAAAAAATCATCCCCAAACCAGCCACACTGGTTGTAACAAACAAGGGAAATTTTGTTTTTCAGTAAGGTATTTGCTATTACATATTGCATGTAATGTATGGCTCTGTTAAGGGGAAAAAATTGGAGTCCAAGTGGCTGGAAAGTTAGGTCTGCTCTGTAGCACTGTGAGATTGTTGACATCTGCCGAGGTTGGAGAGCTCAGTAAGCAGGAAATGGGGTGTCACTCTGAGTGGTAGTTTACCATTATCCTGGCATCCTAATGAAGTGTCTGCAGTGCACAGAGCTTCTGGATGGCATCTTAACGCACGGCTAAGCAAAAGCACTTCTCTCCTTGTCACTGTCATCCATCTGCCTGCACCCCACTGTAGCCAATGGGATGGAACCATGCTACAATGGGCTATAAGCCATTTAGAGTTGCACGTTGCATAATCAGTCCCATCAAATATGTAAAAAATGACTATTATTGGTTATTTTCCTCAAACTCTGGCACCTGGAGTTTGATACATTAAAGTTTAACTTTCCTAAGTGCTATTTTTTTCTATTAATTCCAATTTCACCCTCTGTCTTAATGGGAGCTAGTTGCATGCTCATTGTCTTAAGTCTTTCTAATGGATTATGTCATATGAATATTTATTAAAAACTCCATTGTACATCACATTTGGAAAATTCATTAATTTATAATATAATGCAATGGTCATTTTCTTTTGCAGTATCTGTTTTTGAGGAAAGGATCAACAATAAATCAACTCAGATCACAAATTGGTTGTTTTCTTCTTAGAGCACATTATTTAGTTTTCAATGATAGTTTGAGGGCTTTGTATGGATTTTTTTAAGCCATAGTGTATTTCACAAAATATATTTGCATTTAAGCTAGTATTGTCAATGCCAGATGATTAAACTTGGGGTTTTAATATGACCTCAAACAAAATTAAAATGAGCTTGAGATGAGGTTATCTGTCTTAGGTGTCATAGGTGAGGAGAATGTATTTAATCCTGCCCTCAACTTCCAGATATGAGACATGTGATGTCTTCAAACAAATTCTCCCAGCAGCTTAGATCCAGAGACAAGAATTTAGGTGATAAAATAGGTAGGGGTATAAAAGGAGATCTCTACACTAGATAGGAACAATAGGAATTGGCTCAATTAGGAGGGGGCTAGGGGGTGTCTTTAGATAAACAAGAGGGCATAACATAATTTGGTTGCATCAGGAATTTTTCGCAGGCATTAAAACTATGGTAAACATAACAGCGGGGAAGCTTGCACAGCATCACAGTGGGGAAGCTTACAAAGCGTCTGCCTGCCCTGTGCCTGGCTAGAGCCACTGCTAGAAGTCTCTGACTTTCATTAGCACTCAACAATTCACCCAGTTCCCCTGAAAAGGAAAAAAATCAAAGCAGCAAAGCCCTTCATTAATTATGGTAAATGCTCCCAGGTTATAGTATTTTGGGGGGCAATGGTGGGGATGGTATAGAATTAGAACAAAAGCTTCATCTTGAAACAAAAAGAGTGAAATGTATCTTTTTCATGAGCCATTAAGAGAGTATTTTGGAATATTCTACTACCTCATTAAATTAATATTTTAGATCACAAAATTACATGGCATATCATCCCATTTTCAAGCAGTAGAGGCTTAGATTCTTTCATTTCATACATAAAACAAACCAGTTATCTATATCAATCCATACCACAAGTAATCATTTGGCCTTGAGTACACATGAAAATCTTAAAATATGTAGTGTTTCCACATACTATAATAAAGCTGGAGATGGTACCCAGACATAAGAAACCATTAAGCAGGACCAACGATGGTACCATGCATAAGGTTAAGGACTCGCATTCCCTGTTCTTCTGACCACCCACAAAAATTTATGCTTCTTATCTGTAAATGCTGGGCTTTCTCTTCTAAAAAATATTTTGTTTGTGAGTGTCCATGAACATTTAAAATTAATGTGTGTGTTCTTTTAAGAAACCAAGATGGAATGAGAGGTGATTTTTCCCCCCAAGTTGAGGCACTGGAGGTTAGTTTTTTCATTTAGATCCCCCCAGCTGCTGTCAACATTATAGCACATCAGTTTTCCTTCATGTTCCTATGTTTTTCCAGAACTCATTTACAAGAATCTCAGCAATATTAAATACCACCTCCAAACCTCTTTTAAGCACACAAAGAAATAGAAAAACTCATCAGAACTAGACCATTGAGGAAAAGCTTCTTCCAGATTTACTGTTCACTACACATGTTAGTATAAAATATTCCACAAAGTCCCGTTTGTGATTCATTTGAAACAATCTTGATTTGCTTAAATTGTCACATTCTTCTTACACATTTCTTTTTAAATGCAAAAATGGCAAGGAATTCTCCTCCCTCTTCATTATAAAAGTGGAGACTTTCTGGCTTGTTTATTCCTAACGGAACACTTGAGAAAGAAGAAAATATATAAATATCTCTTTCAGAAGATTAGTTGTCTCAATCTTTTAAAATAGAGGATTTGTTCATCTTTTTTTCCATAGTAAAAAATGTGTGTCTTTTATTGTTGTTTTCCATTGTCAAATATATTTCACTGTTTTTGAATTAGCTTCATGATTACAAAGCATCATACCTCTTGAAATCTGTTGTTCCTTCATATGATATATTAATGCATATCTTTAGGCATCAAATATGGAAGTGATACCTCCTTGGCATAAGATGAAACAAATTTGTCGTGAGAATCCTTTTCACCATTGTAACTTAATAAAAAGACATATATCTGAAAGAAAACCCTTCTCAAAAACTAGCAAAAGTGAAGGTAGCCGTAATTTGCTCTAAGAACACAGATTTTCGGAGTAAAACCTAAGCTCGACATTTCAGGCAAAAAAAAAAAAATAAGTGTTTCAAGTATTTCAAATCAGGCATAAGAAATTACATTTGATCTACTGGTAAATATTCTATTGACAAGGTCAAGAGCAGAGACAAGCCTGGCCACTGGGACAGAAGTGGGAACAAGCATTAAAAGAAAAAAAAAAAGTAGACAGTTTATCAACTTCAGTTATAAGTGAAGGACAATCCCTTCATAAAATGTTTGTGCAGAAAAGTCACATAACTGTAAATGTAGATGAATTCATTTGTGTGTATGCCATGCATCTAGATTAGTTAAAAATGATATTAAGAATTTTAATGGAAAAAATGGCTAATATTTTAAAGAAACTATAAAAAGAGAAGGGAGTAGGAGAGGAAAACGAGCTGTGG
This sequence comes from Myrmecobius fasciatus, assembly GCA_023553655.1. Lineage (NCBI taxonomy): Eukaryota > Metazoa > Chordata > Mammalia > Dasyuromorphia > Myrmecobiidae > Myrmecobius > Myrmecobius fasciatus. The sequence goes on from JAJPUD010000714.1 coordinate 372,691, forward strand.
CAAAAAGCCTAGGCTCAGCAGCTTTCAGTGGGAAATGGTGAAATGTGACTATGTGATTTATAATGAGAAAAGGTATCTACAACATACAATTTTCTACCTAGCTGCAAATAATAATTCATAGTGATGTCCCTTCCAGATAAAAGACCTTTGCTATGTAGGACCCATGTGGTAAAATGATCATGATAAATGTCAGACCAGTGCAGGTAACGGCTTTACAAACCATTAAGATTAGCTGGTTCTTTTTTTCGATGATAACAGTAACCATGCTGTGACTCTATGTGGTAATAATATCTCAGTACTGATAAATGCCAGAGCCAGGCAGAGGTGTTTATCATTCTCAGTTCAGAAATGCTGACTAAAGTTACCACATGTTGCCTGTTTTTCTTCTTTTACAATAGACTCACAATTTAAAAATAGGCTGATTCATAAAATAATTTTATGCCCCAGTTCTAGAAAGATTTTGCTGCTTTTGCAATTCATTAACATTCCCTTTTTCTGGGTCTCCCTGTTTAGTCATATCAAAAGATATTGGTTAGAGAAAAGTCTCTTATACAAGGTACTTGCCACCTCCTGAAAGATCTTTTTCAAAATTCCCTGGATTATAGGCAAGACTTGGTATCTTTTTGCTTTAAAACAAATAACCTAAAAAATAAAGTGTTTTTTAGTCCTTACTTTACCACAAATGTCTTTCAGAACATTCTCTTCACTTTGGGTGAACAGATATTTGTTTTTGATATGACTCTAATCCTCTGCAAATCTAATCTATCTGCTTCATGATGGTCATCAATCTATAAGGAAAATTTAAATTTCCACACTTCAATTGTGGAACCTCAGTTTTAGAAAATCCTCTTTGGTGATTTCAGCCCTTTGAAAACATGGAAGAGTTTTGTCTACTTACAGTTAGACAATTTTACCAAATTGATAAATTTAGGGGTAGGTCCAGTTTATCAAGTCAAAACAGTTGTTGTTCAGTCATATCTGACTGTGATCCCATTTGGGATTTACTTGGTTAAGATACTGGAATGCTTTGTCATTCCCTTCCATAGATCATTTTACAGAAGAAACTGAGGCAAACAGGGTGAAGTGACTTGCCCAGAGTCATACAGCTAGTGAGTGTCTGAAGCCAAATTTGAACTCTGGGAGATGAATACTGGTGACACCAGGACTGGTAATCTGTCCATTATGCCACCATGTATAATAATAACTTTTTAAATTGAGAAATAGATAAAAAAGAAAATTTAGGGGAAATTATCATAGGACATTTACACTTTAGAGACATGAAATGGGGGGTCCTTTTTACTGCCAAATGAGTCACCAGAATACCTTCAGGTGACATTCAGAGCTAGCATATTTACAGGGTGCAATAATCACCTCTAAGGTTCATCTGGGGACAATAATTTCTATTGCCTCTCTGCAGTTCTTCACAAATGAGTTGGAAAATGGTTTTGAATGAATTCAACAAACTGTTTTCATGGTCAAAAACTCACCCTGAAAAAATAATCAGAATCTATTTTGATGGACATGGTTCTCTCCAACAATGATGTGATTCAAACCAGTTCCTATTGTTCAGCAATGAAGATAGTCATATACATCCAGAGAGAGGCCTGTGGGAACTGAGTGCGAACCACAACACAGCATTTTAATGCTTTCTGTGAATATTTCCATGCATTTTGTTTTCCTTCTTAGGTTGTTTTTTCTTCTTCTCTTTCTAGATCTGATGTTTCTTGTGCAGTAAGATAACTGTATAGATATGTATACATGTATTGTATTTGTCATATAATTTATCCTATTTAGCATGTATTAGATTACCTGTCATCTAGGGGTGAGGGGTGGGGGGAAGGAGGGGAAAAGCTTGGGAAAAAAAGTTTTTGCAAAGGTCAATGTAGAAAAATCACTCATATGTTTTGTAAATAAAAAGCTTTATAAAAAAAATAATCAGAATCTTAGAATATGAGAGTTCATACAGTCATTAAAAGTATAATAGGGAGAATCCTGGACACAATATTATAAAACGCAAAGAAATTTCTCTATGACAGGTATGTTCTAAAGTCGTTCTTTTTACTCATATAAGGATAAAGAATCCAAAAGTAATAACGATAATTAGAGAAGTAAGTTCTAATCAGAGTTAATAATGAGAGAGCAGAGTCTTCTAGAAAATGTTTATAAGTACCTAGCAGCTTTAATGAATGTGAGCTCATCAATGTAAATGTTCCCTTTAAGAGTACATACTGCAATCCATCTCTGCCTTCTCATGCTATACAACTATTGTTCAGCCCTTCACTAAAATTCTCCATAGGGAATCTAGTCAGCATGTTAGGAGCCTTACACTTGTCTGACTGCATTGTGTGGGTAGCAATGCAATACATAATCTGTCCATTATCCATTGTTCTCTTTACATGACTGGTCCACCTCCTTGTCCAGTCATGCATATCTTTGATGACATCTTTTATTCTATTTCTTATATATATAGTTGAGCAATATTAATGTGTTACAATCAATTTATATTCACCATTGCCTTTGGTATAAGCCATGATTTTGATTCTTTGGTAAAGATGGAATTCCATGATTCACAGCCATTTAACAACTTGAAGAGCATTGGTATTAAAAATATAAATTTGGGTTTCAGGGAGAAGTTCATGATAGTTGAAAGTGTTATAGATCATTCCGGTATATATATTTTTTTTCTCTCGTGAACTAATTATTCTTCAGTATTTAAGATTTATGTGCTCAAGGACCAATTCAATGGGCAAACTATTCAACTGTAAATCATAGCCAGGACAATAAGGATTTTTCATCCACTTAGTCTTTCCTGTGTACATTATTAGGTCAGGTTCTTCTAAATAGTTTTGAGTTTTATTTTAAAAGTTCCATAGCACTTTAGGTTTCAATGCTCTTAGGCTAGTATCAGCAAATTGAAGTGTCTGGGGATTTTTACTATATTTAAAGAATTTGGCTTCTATTTAAATTTTGTTCTGGGTCTTCTCCAAGATTGTAACAAACACTTCTGACAAACATAATCTCCTCCTTAATATCTTGTTTAATACTAATATAGTAATGTTGAATATAGAATATATCTCTATTGAGACATCTACCAAGAATATCATAATATATTCATGAAAGATGCTTCTTTTTAAGTGCCTCAAAACCCCTAAAAGTTTTGGAGACTTTTCATACCAACCATTTATACTAACTAAATCCCTCAATTGCGTCATTTTGGCAGCATGATAGCTTCAAGGCAACTTTTCAAGACCAATAATATTTATATTATTAACATTTAAATTTTTGTATCTCAAAGTATCTATGTACTTCATTAAATAAATCTGTAGCATCAAAATTCCCTTCTTGTGCCTTTATACTGCTTTAGATCCAGATTAGATAAGGGTAAATATGGAGATTTCCCACTCTGCCAATCCTTGATCCCAGTCCCTCCCCCATCAAGATTAGTGTCCCTTCCAAAAAGCTTTGTATTTAAAGTTTGGGTCCAAAGACTAGAGATGGGTGTCATTTACTTTTCTCCATATTTTTAACCAATTTGTATTTTATGAGGAATTGACCAGTTTTTCTAAGTCTGATAATGGGCAGTAAGCCAATGGATATACATTTAAGATTCTTTTTATTTAGTTAAGAAGTATTGATTCTTTTTAAAGCCAGTATCTTGGCTGATGAGGACTTTGCAATAAAAAGAGGAAGAACTAGCATGAAAATGATATAAAAATTTTTCATTAGAAAATGGTGGATTAGAATGAGTATAGGCATACAAGTCAGAGGAAGTCAGCTCAAATCTGAACTCTTCTCCTTTTCCTGGCCTAATGTCTTCATCTCTCTGTCACTCAGTATTTTTTTAATCTAGGAAATGAGTGGGTTAGATCTTTCCAGCTCTAAATCTATGATCCTCCATAGTACAGGAAATGACTCTCAACTATGACCTAAGTTCATTTAAGTTTTGAAGACATTCTTTGTCCCTTCGTGTCCTGTAAATAATATTCCTTTATTCATGGTCAAGCTTAACATTGCCTATAATCAGGCTTTCATCATACTATGTATCTGCACATAGAATGTGTCTTCTCTTTAATTCAGCATAAAGTATGGCCTTTCAGTTTTGTAGAAAAAAAATCTGTTGAAAAATTGCAAAGTGGCGACTTATGGGTTAGCATAAAGCCCATGATTTTTCTTTGTTTATAATAACATGACATCTCTATTTACGACGTACCTACTTTTGAATTTTAACAAAACACTCCATTGATAATTAATGACTTTCTATATATTTACAAAACCATCACATACTGTACGCTGCTGCTGCTTTCAGGGAATGGCACTAGGGAGGCAAATTTATAGCTTAATGTTATTTTGAAGACAGTCTGAAACTGCAAGCAAACAGGTGTCAGTAGGGCAGAATAGGAAGCTCAAAAAATAGTCTGTATAATACTCCCAGCTTGAAAAAATGTAAAAGTCTGTGTGTTTATATACATATGTAGACGAGTTATGAATTTGTTCCAGATTATCTCTTGTGGAGTCTTTTTTTTAAGCAACCAGTTCTATAACCTATGAAGATGAGTTATAGCCATCCACCACAATTTTAATTGAGTAGCAAAATCCCAGAGAGTTCTTCCATAATTGGAAGACATGCTGGAAGTATTGAAGTATACCCATGTTGTGGATTTAAGCATCCATTTTCACTCCTTCAAAAAGAGAAACCATTTCATAACTGGATCCATAAATGACCAACAAAAATCCCTGCTTCCTTAACTTTGGGTGTTATGTGTTCTAAGGGAAAATAAAACTTCACAGGGTAGAGAGAACTGTTCTTTTCAAATATAGACTTATTATACATGTGACTTTGTTTTATTCACATAATACATGAATTGCACAAAATGACTTTGAGACAGAATACTAGACTATTAACTCCAATCTTAATAAAAGGAAATAGTTTTCTTTTAAAAAACATTAGATACAGAGAATGAATTAAACTACCAAACTGATTTCTATGAGTTAGTCTTTTCTCATTTGTGTGAGGACACATATTAAAGCAGAATTCATCATGAACAATGATTTGTTACAATTATAAGTAAGCTAATAATAAAGTTATAGAGGGTAGGGTCCAAAAAGAGTTCATGGGTCATCAGGCCCAAGGTCTTTTATTGTGCAGGACATTTCCCTTCATCATATTTAGTGAAACTTTATTTTATCTCTTCTCAAATAGGAACCTTATAAATGTCTTTGTTTTAGTAGTGACATTTCATGCAGATAAATGCAAATGTAACCATCATAAACCATATTTCTAAAATTATGTCTTGGAAAGCATGAATCAAAGGAAAGTTCTTAAGGCCAGTGTGACATCCAAAAGCTAGTCACATTCCTGACTTATTACCAATATTATCTTATTACTTATCATACCATTCAACAAAAGTTGTTTCTGTTGTTGTAACATGATATTCAGGATTGAGAGAATGTTCTTTTACGGAATTGAATTTTTGAAACAAAGCTTATGGGTAAAATGAAGGTGCTAGCCAACATAAGGTCCTACCGAATGAGATTGCTCCATAGAGTAGGCAGTGTGTAGAAGAAAACCAAAAAACAATGAAATTGTTCTCTGGGCACTGGGAATCAGGAATAAAGGAATAATAATGGATCCTAAGGGACTGAGGGTGGGACCACAGATCGATTACAGACAAAAGAATCATGGAATCTGTTGTTAATTGAAAGAAAAGAGACACCTGGGTGAGAGTCTCTGAGTATACAGTCTACCTCCAATGTCCCCAGTATTTCATTAAGCACTGGCTTGATTTCCTCCCAGTTATAATATAAGCAAGCCAGAGGTCTCTGTCTTCTCAAACTCCCAAAACTTTGCAATGCTGAGAAACCATATGCTGAAGGAAATATATTAATTTTAAAAAGAAACAGCAACAGTCTTTCAGATTCAATTTGGGAGTTAACATAGCTTTCATAAGTTGTGTAGAGATCTTAGATCATTAACCAATCAGGATTTTAAATGCTAATTCCAAATTCTAATATGACAGATCCATAAAGTTGATATTTTAAGATTTCATTTCATTTTTGATTGAACTTGGCTTTCATTTTTTTTTTTTTTTTTTTTTTGAGAAGCAATTGGGGTTAAGCGACTTGCCCATGGTCATACAACTAGTAATTAAGTGAGGCTAGATTTGAACTCTGGTCCTCATGATTCCAGGGCTGGTGTTCTTTTCTTTTATTTTCTTTTCTTTTTAAGTTTTTCAGCACATACCTCAAAATATGCAGTTTCCAGATTTTCCTAGCTACAAAAAAAAGCAAGCATGGTATTGATCTGAATAAGACATTGCTATGTTGCCATAAGATTTTGAGGTGGGTTTTTGGTATGAATTTTAGAAAAATAAGTCATATTTAACATTTATTTATTTCCCTTCTAATTCAACTACTTGTGTTTTTCTGCTTAAAAACAAATTAGCTGTGAAACATTAGATAAGATCACCTACTTGTACCTCAGTTTCCTCATCTTTAAAATGATAGCATCAGATGAAATGATTTCTAAGTTATTTCAACTCTAAAATTCTATATCTCTAGTAGTTGACTCCATTTCCTTTCCTCTTATTCAGCTCCTTGTGACATGTCTTCCAACTTTATCATTCACCGTGAACTGCTTTCTCCAAAAGTACTACTGTTTTCTAATAGCAAAATCAAATGAATTTATCCCAGCACCCATTGTCTTTGGTCTTTTGCAGAATTTAATGTTAATCACTTTCTTCTAGATAGTGACTTTTTTCTTTATTTTCCTGACATTATTCTTCCTTGATGCTGATCTGACCTATTTGATCTCTCCCTTTTTAATATCTTTTATTGGATTATTATCCAATTCCTGCTCTTCAACAGCACATATGCACTGAGCCCCTCTCCTGGGCAGCCTTCTCTTATCTCTCTACAACTTTTCATGGTAATCTTATCAACTCCTATGAATTTAAAGATCTTCTCTATGTATATGGATCATATATTAAATATTCTCCAGAAGTTTATATTGCCTCACCAAGTTCTATTCAGCATTTCTCCTTATATGTCCCATAAGCTGTTCAAACTTAACATTTTCAAAACAGGTTACAAACCAAATCATTCTTTGAACCAAAAATGCCTTCTTCCAAACTTATTTCCATTAAAGGAACTACTTTTCTTCTTCCCCTAAGCTTGAAACATGAAGTTGTTCTTTATACCTCATCCCATCACTTGCAAAATCTTCTTCCACATCTCTTTCATATGTCCCCTTCTCTCTATTTTCACTGCCACCACACTTGTTTAGACAGTCATCTCTTACTTAGTGTCCTAATTGTATCTAATTTTTAATAGTGTCCTAGTAGCTAGGTGGCACAGTGGATAGAGCACCAGTCCTGGAATAAGGAAAACCTGAGTTCAAATCTGGCCTCAGGCATTTACTAGCTATGTGGCCCTAGGCAAGTCATTTAACCCTGCTTACCTCACATTCTTCATCTGTAAAATGGCCTGGAGAAGAAAATGACAAACAACCCCAGTATCTTTGCCAAGAATACCCCATATGGGGTCATGAAGAGTCAGGCCTGACTGATGACAAAATTGGGTGTTCCTATCTCCGCTGTTTTCCTTCTCCACAGCTGCCAAAGTGGTATTTCTAGAACAAAGATTGAAACACATAACTCCCCCACTCAAAAAGTTCTGGTGCTTTTTTCTTGCCTATATGTAAAATATTAAGGCCTTTAGTAAGCCCTTTACAATTTAGACCTAGCCTAACGCTCCAGACAAATTCCAGATAACTCTTCTTCACTGAAATTGGGGTGCTAGCTCTTCCTCACACAAACACGGCAGTCTGCTGTTTGACTTTGTACCTTTCATAGGCCATACCTATGCCTGGACTGTTTAGTTTTTGGAAGGCTGGAATCTAGTAGAATGCTTGACATATAATAAGTATTTTACATTTAATGTTTGTTAATTTAATTAGAAGGCACATTCTGCTTGACCTCTTAGAATGCATAGTTTTCATCAAACCTTAGGTCATGTGCAAGCTCCTTACATGAGGCCCTTTCAGATATCCCAACTGCTATTGCCCCTTAAAAATTATTAATTTGTATTTACTCAAATGAAATAAAATAACAATTAACATTTTTAGCACTTTACAAAATGCTTCACAAACTTTCTCATTTTATTCTCACAAAATCCTGAAAAATAGATACTGTTATTAATCTATAGAAGCTGAAACAGACAGAGGTTAAATGATTGTGTCATAGGTCACAAAGTTAGTCATTGTCTGAGGCAAGATATGAACTTGGACCTTCCTGACTCCAGGTCCAGCATTCTATCTACTAGGCTATCTAACTGTCTTAAAGCTTGCAAACTTTAAAATACTACATAAATGACAGCTATTATTCTTTTTGTTGTTTATGTATTTTGTATTTGTTAATATGATGTTTAATGGCAGCTAGATGACGCAGTGGATAGAGTCCCAGGCCTGGAGTCAGGAAAACTCATCTTCACAAGTTCAAATCTGACATAAAACATTTACTAGATATGTGACCCTAGTCTAGTCACTTAACTCTGTTTCCTCATCTGTAAAATGAGCTAATGAAGGAAATTATAAACTATTCCAGTATTTTTGCTGAGAAACCCCCAAAATGGGGTCACAAAGATTACTGAAAATGACTGAATGACAACAACAACATGATGTTTTCCTAAATAGAATGTCAACTCCTTGAAGGCAAAAAAATATTTCTTTTTTTTTTTTATAAAGCTTTTTCTTTGCAAAACATATGAGTGACCTTTCAACATTGACCTTTGCAAAAAAACTTTTTTTTTTCCCAAGCTTTTCCTTTCCTTCCCCCTACCCCCCACCCCTAGATGACAGGTAATCTAATACATGCTAAATAGGACAAATTATATGACAAATACAATACATGTATACTTATCTATACAGTTATCTTACTGCACAAGAAACATCAGATCTAGAAAGAGAAGAAGAAAAAAAAAACAACCTAAGAAGGAAAACAGAATGCATGGAAATATTCACAGAAAGTGTTAAAATGCTGTGTTGTGGTTCACTCTCAGTTCCCACAGGCCTCTCTCTGGATGTATATGACTATCTTCATCGCAGCACAACTGGTTTGAATCTCATCATTGTTGAAGAGAACCATGTCCATCAAAATTGATCATCATATAGTCTTGTTGCTGTGTATAATGTTCTCCTGGTTCTGCTGATTTCACTCAGCATCAGTTCATGCAAGTCTCTCCAATCCTCTCTGAAATCCTCCTGTTGGTCCTTTCTTACAGAACAATAATATTCCATAACATTCATATACCATAATTTATTCAGCCATTCTCCAATTGATGGGCATCTTTTCAATTTCCAGTTTCTTGCCACTACAAAAAGGGCTGCCACAAACATTTTTGCACATGTGGGTCCCTTTCCCTCCTTTAAAATCTCTTTGGGATATAGGCCCAGTAGAAACACTGCTGGGTCAAAGGGTATGCACTGTTTGATAACTTTTTGAGCATAGCTCCAAATTGCTCTCCAGAATGGTTGGATCCGTTCACAGTTCCACCAACAATGTATCAGTGTCCCAGTTTTCCCACATCCCCTCCAACAGCTATCATTATCATTTCCTGTCATTTTAGCCAATCTGACAGGTGTGTAGTGGTATCTCAGAGTTGTCTTAATTTGCATTTCTCTGACCAATAGTGACTTGGAGCGCCTTTTCATGTGACCAGAAATAGTTTCAATTTCTTCGTCTGAAAATTGTCTGTTCATATCTTTTGACCATTTGTCAATTGGAGAATGGCTTGAATTCTTATATATTCGAGTCAATTCTCTCTATATATTTTAGAAATGAGGCCTTTATCAGAACCTTTGGATGTAAAAATATTTTCCCAGTTTACTGCTACCCTTCTAATCTTGTCTGCATTCATTTTGTTTGTACAAAAACTTTTCAACTTGATATAGTCAAACTTATCTATTTTGTAATTAATGATGACCTCTAGTTCTTCTTTGGGCACAAATTCCTTCCCCCTCCACAGGTCTGAGAGGTAAACCATCCTACATTTTTCTAATTTGTTTATAATATCATTCTTTATGCCTAGATCATGAATCCATTTTGACCTTATCTTGGTATATGGTGTTAGGTGTGGGTCAATGCCTAATTTCTTCCAGACTAGTTTCCAATGATCCCAGCAGTTTTTGTCAAATAGTGAGTTTTTATCCCAAAAACTGGGGTCTTTGGGTTTATCAAACACTAGATTACAATTGTCATTGAGTATTTTGTTCTGTGAACCTAACCTATTCCACTGATCCACTACTCTATTTCTTATCCAGTACCAAATGGTTTTGGTGACCACTGCTTTATAATATAGTTTTAGATCTGGTGCAGCTAGGCCACCCTCAGCAAAAAAAAATATTTCAATTTGGTTTTCAAATCCCAGCACTCAGCATGGTCCCTGGCACATACGCTTTTGATTGATTGACTATAGGATATCTAATTTTGTTATCATGTCTGCTGTCCAGTTTTTCAAGTATGGGTAAAAATAAAAAATTAATGACTCAAAGGAAATTCAAATACAATTTCTCCAAAATATATTTCCAGCTAGACAGCATGGTAAAGTAAGGGAAACAGTGGATTTGCAAGATCTGAGGTTTAAATGTCAGCTATTACTTACTAATTGTGTAACTGTGGGTGAGTCTCTTAACCTCTCTATGTATTTGTTTCCTTATTTGTAAAATAGATTAGATTAAGAACTCTAAAGAGTATAATGCTAAGCACACTTCTTATGAAGTTTAAATAGACCTATCATATCCTTTTTTTTTTTTTAAGAATTGAATTACAGGGTTTAAACATAGTTTTCCAACTGATTAGCTGTGACCTTTGGTAAAATAAATCAATCAAAAAGTATTTATTTATCACCTATATTTTGCCTAGGATCATGTTAGTATAGTAGGAGAATTAATATTAACTAATATTAACAAAAGACTATGAATTAGCCTTTTAATTTGCTTTCTTACATATTTTTATTATAAATAAACATTACTCTCTTCAGAGTCAATAAGAATTCCAGGCTCAAAAGAATGAGCTAAAGTATGAAAGGAAGAAGATTCAAATCAAAAACATATAAATTCAATAAATCATAATGAAGAATTATCCTATTAATATAGAAGTAAAATTAATTCATTAAAAAGAAATATAATATTATTTTTGAAAAGTATCCTACTTTTTCAAAGTTTCTTACCAAATCTCCTTTATTTTAAAAAATATTCAATTTTTAACTTTTTTTCTAGCAGAACTTTATAACATTAGAGAAGAAAGAAAACAAAAATACCAGGGAGAAAAATAAATTGATTTACAGATTCCTTGAGCTGTTTGATGTCACTCAAAGCCACATAAATCATAGAATATTTGTAATTGTATCTAACTGTGTCTTTGTAAAAATGAGCATAAATTTGAGAAAAACAAGTTAATTCTATGTTTGCTCTACAACTTACAGGATACGACTTAGAACATGAGGTGGTATTTTCAATTTATCGTGATCCCCTTTCCAATCTGATTAAAGAGAAATTCTGGGAAAGCTTTGATAGCTCTATCCACATACTGTCTTTCACAAAGCTTGTTATATGCTAACATTCTGGTTAAGCCTATGACAAGAAAAAACTGTTTTTATCTAGCTTTTTTCTCTGCTTTTTTTTTTCTCTACTAGAAAAACAGGATAACAACACAAGAATTGAAGCAGTAAAGGCTCTGGTACAAAAGCTTCCTCCACCAAATCGTGACACAATGAAAATCCTGTTTGGACATTTAACTAAGTAAGTTGCAAGTTCTTGTGGCGAAGTAGGAGGGAAATGTCTTAAAATTTTCTCAAGTGAGTAGTTCTTGGCTAAATTTTCTAAGGCAAGAAGTTTCTTAATCATCTAATCCAAAATTTTCCAGTGTAACATGTTTGAGTCCTTATGCAGGACAGGTTTTGTTGAAGTACCTCATGAAATGATTCTTTGACTAGATCTAATATACAACATTTGGTTGATTGATAACTACTGATACCATTATCAGTTACAAAAGACCCACTTTACCTATTTGTGTTCAACTCCCTGTGTATTAATGTGGGTTGATAACTTTAGTTACTATTAGTTAGTTTTCTTTCTCTTTCTTCCACAAGGATGTGTAGAGCACAGTAATCACCGTGTTTAAGCTCACAATCTTTTATTAGGTTTAGTAATTTTAAAATCTCTCTAACCCTAAAATTTTAATTCTTTATTCTTGGCTTTCATATGTCTCCTATATTTTCTTTTATCTAAGCCATCTTATTTCCCATTGATTTCTACCTATTGCTACATATAAAGATTAGAAAAAGTAGAAAGACAAATCCAGAAGAATAGTGGATATTAAGGCTCAATCTTATTGTCAAAAATCAGTTGTACAGTATGATTTCTGGTGGCGGGTAACAAGCAATAGATAAAACTATAGATACATCATCATCATCATAATGGATACCAGTTGGGTGCTTACAATAAGATACGAGACATGAAAAGGATAAACTGAAACTACCATCTGGGAGAGAATTAATTTTTAAATTTTCATTGTGAGACTTTATACTTCAGATTTATACTTCTATAAATAAGGAACTGATTTACTCTTTTGTTAATTTCTAAACTTTAAAAATTGGTGGAGAAGGGGCAGGTGGGTGGCCCAGTGGATAGAGCATCAGCCCTGAAGTCAGGAGGACCTGAGTTCAAATCTGATCTTAACATTCCCTAGCTGTGTGACCCTGGGCAAATCACTTAACCCCAATTGCCTCAGCAAAAAGCAAAAAAAAAAAAAAAAAATTGGTAGAGAAAGTGTTAACAAAAATATTTAGTATTCTGAATATAAGAATACTATTGCAAAATGAAAGGATGGTTCAGAGGTTCTCCTTTTAAAGAAAAATAAAGGATTTAGTGAAATTAGTTTATCACACATCTACAAGAATCATTTCATGGGATATTTGATTATCTTGTATAACACTGCTTCATAAGGATTTGCAAAAAGATAATGATAATAATTACAATGTATACAATTGTCAGTGAATAGGCATTTATTAAGTGCCTACTGTGTACCAAGAAATATGCAATTAAAAGATAGGTCCTGCTCTCAAAGAGGTCACAACTTAATGGGGGAGACAACAAGCAAACAAATATGTACAAACAAGCAACATATAGGATAAATAAGAAATAATTTTAAAAGGGAAAGTACTAGAATTAAGAGAGGTTAGGAAAGCTTTTCTGTAGAAGATGGACTTTTTAGTTATAATTTGAAGGAAACAAAGAAGAGGAGGTGAGAAGGGAGGGGATTACAGATATGGGAGGAGAGTCAAAAAAATTCCTAGAGCTGAGAGCTGGAGTGCTTTTTTCATGGAATAGCAAGGAAGAGCAGTGTCATTGATTGCAAAGAATCTATGTTAGAATATAAAGTGGAAGAAGATTAGAAAGATGGAGTGGGGAAGGGTAGACTAGTAAAGACTTTGAATGCCAAACAAGATTTTGTATTTTTTTACCCTGAAGCTAACAAGGAGTTTCTGAAATTTGAGTTGGAGGAAAAAATGACTTAGTTATAACTTTAGAAAAATTATTTTGGCAACTGAATAGAGGATGAATTGGAGCAAGAAGAAATTTGAGACAAGCAGACTCACCAGCAGGTTCTTACAACTGTCTAAGTGTGAGGTGTTGAGGGTCTGCATCAGAGTGATGGCAGCATCAGAGGAGAGAAGAAAGCATATTAAGAGATGTTGAAAAGATGAAATCAACAGAACTGCACATGAAAATGCAGAAGTTGATGAAAGTTAGATAAGATAGATCAAGACTTTGAAATTAATTAGGTCAAAGACTTACAGATTACAGAGTCCTTATGCCTATGTATCTTGGCTGTATTTGTCAAAAAAAAAAATTTAGAAGACTGGATATGGCAAGCACCAAATAATAATCACATATGCTAAAAACTCTGATCATGTATAATAGACAAGAAATAATTTGTCACTAAGGTGAAGATTGACTTTGCAGAGATAACTACTTAAGAAACAATCAACTTTTTAGAGCTAAGGCTGAAGTTTAAAGTATATAATTGATAGCAACTTTAACCTTACATATTTAAGAAAGTTATTGAAAAAATATGAAATATTAATGGAAAATAGGTAGCCATCAAATATTATAAAAATATACCAAGTTGAATTAATATACATTGGCATAAAAAGTTGATGAGTAAAGGAGAAATATATAGCAGTCAAGAGCAATTGTAGTTTAAAATGTAAATTCACTTGTAAAAACTTATAGAGAAGAAATATTGGAAAATATATAAACAGTACATCCGCATAAACAGAAATAATGGAGGGCAAAACTAGTTAAAGAAAACTTGGTGAGAGAACCAACTAAGCCAGGTCAGACATAAGGCATTTAAGAATGAAACAGAAAGAGGAACAACAAACAAATCAAAGGTGGAAAAGATCCGCAAATTTTTCTCTAACTTTTTACCATGAAGAAAACTAGAGCCACTATCCTTGAACTTTAGTATCACAATATTAAATATATCTTAAGATAAGGTAAAATGACAAAAAAGTAAATAAATATGGGGAAAGTGGCTGCATTAGATCAAATATACATAGACAAGATCTGTGATAAAGGTAACACATTCATGAAAGCATTCAAGCATTCAAGGACAGAATCACAAACTACCTGAAAGAACCTTTGCAAAATCTGAGACCTTTTTAAAATTAAAAAAAACTGATTGTAAGAATATCAACACTTGTCATTCTGTATGTTTATTTATTACATGGAATTTTATAAGAATAATACATCAAGAGTATTCTTTATGAAAGTATTAGTAGGAACATACTTTCCCATACATTCCACTATAGTCAATATCTTTACCAGTATACAACTGAAAGATGTATAGATATAAGATCACACTGGGCTTATTTGTAAAGTTTAAAATCTTTTGATTTGATAGAGGAAAAATGTACTTTACTATGGTTGATAAAGTCCTCCAGATGTTCTTGTTTTGGGATAAAATTATGCTGATAGCATTTAGTCCTGAAATATTGCTGAGTCTCCTGATCAACTCTACAGTTATTCAAAGGATTTTGGCTTACCCATTGTCATAGTAGAAACCACATAGGAAAAAAAAAAGTCTGTTGTATAATCTATAACATACATTAATAGTGACAACTTAAAGAGTTTATCTATTAGTATATATACTTAAAAAAGACACTGCAAATGAACAAATAATGGAGTCTATAAATAAGCCCAAGAAAGATAAGGGGTGAAATTACCTAAAGGGAATTATAGATCAAACACATACTACCCTCTGAAATGAAGGTTTATGTTTTTAATATAAATGTTCTACCTTTTGTTGCTATATGGCCACAAATCATGAAATACTATAGTCTCTGAAGAATTATAATTAAGTACCACTCAGAGAGGAATGGAAAGATGCATGGAGAGTGTGAACAGGCTGTAACACATAACAAGTAAGTAATGACAAAGAAGAAATGGCATAAAGGATGTTATCAAAGAAATGGATTATCAAAAAAGTTGAGGGGGATTATGTGGCAAGAACAAGGGGTTTTTGTTGGACAGTCTGTTCTCTACTGATATCTTTGCAATGTAAAGACAAAGTGAGGAAAAACCCCCAGATGGATACCCTGTGGCAGACTTATGAGAAGGCCTGGAAAACATTGCATTAATAGATTTCTATTTGTAAAACTGGAGGGAACATCTATAAAAATAAGATCACAAATTCATTGGCTCTCTGGAGTATAGCTAATTAAGGTTAAAGAGTTGGTTACTCTATCACCTTCAACTTTAGAGAGAGATCATTTAGATAAGAAGAATCATGGTAAAGTGGATAAAAGAACTCCTTTAGAGAGAGGTAGATTAAGTTCAGCCCCTGATACACACTCTGTGAACATTAGAAAGTCACTTAATACCTCTGTGCCCCAAATACTTCTCACAAGCAAATTCTTGATTTTTATTGGTGGAGGGAGTTACCAAACTGGGAATTCCCTATTCCAAGAAAATATTCCATCTTCTAGCAATGCATCTATAGGAAGAATTTTAAGTGGGTCCAAGAATATGCCTGAGCATAGTTTTATCTTGTTAAGTATTCCTTGCTTAGTTTTTGATAAACAGTCAATTGCAATATGTCATCAAAGCCTACAAAGTCGAAAGACGAAGATTGTTTAACAAGAATTTAAAATACACGCATGTTTGAAAGGATCATCACAATGTTTGCCTTACTTTTGATGCTTTCAGTAGTTCTTCAGAAAACCGACTGTCAACACACATAAGTAGTGTTTATTTCAAAGTGGTGAAAATATACTTTAAAGCTTGTTTAGGATGGGTCAGGGAATGTAATACAATGCCACAAACTCTTCTTGTCCCAAGTCTCTAATGTTACTATAGAAAAACCTTGTTATAACACAGCTCTCCACTGTATCCATTTGGATATGAATCAAATCTATCCTTCAAAACACATCTGCATATATGAAAACCATAATTATAATACAGCCAGTCATCTAAGCACCATCAGAGTGTTCCACAGTCCATAACAACAATATAGTAGCTAAGAAGACTAAAGGCAGTCACTGTCCAAAAAGTCTCCTACCTATTCAGATCTTGGGCCAAATATTGTGTTGCTGCTGGTGGGGAAAGCTTTGTACTATATGAAGATGAGCTATTTTAAATTTCAATCTTTAAAGGCTAGAAATGCAATGGAAACAAGCATACTCAGTTCTTTATGTTAGAAATATTTTATAACCACTATTTCTAAGTATATAAATGGGATCATATTCTAAGTATATTGTTCTGTCCACTGCACCAGTGGTTTCCAAACTTTATACAAACTTTTCATACTTTCCTCCAGAAATAGTCACATTCCTACATAGTTTTCATAAAACAGTGAATACAAATAATTTCAGCTCATTTTTATTCAAATAAATTAAGAATGTATTACATTTTTGCATACAGAATACATTACAAGGATATAATAATACTGTAGTAAATATATATTGTTAAATATCATATTGTTAATATTTGTAAGGTGTAAATTAATATCATTATTGAAGGCAGAGGGTAGCATAATGAATAATCCTGAAATCAGGAGAATCTAAATTCTTAGATACTTGATAGCCATATATATAATACATATATATAGCATTAGATACTTTATAACTATGCAACCTCAGTTTCCTCACCTTTAAAATGAAAATAATAATGTCTACCTCATAAAGTTGTAAGTATCAAATGAAATGATATATGTAAAGTACTTAGCACAGTACCAGATACATAGTAAGTACTATATAAATATTAGTTATGATTATCATCATCATTATTATTACTGTGATGAGTGGTTTTGTTTTGGGGTGCAGTTTCTCAAAGAATGGTATCATTGACGAAATTGAAACTCATCAGTTAGCTGGCACAGTAATAGATAGATAGGTAGAGCTATACCTGAAGTTGGGAACAATTGAATTCAAATCCAACCTCAGACACTTACTATAACCTTGTGTTAATTCGGTTAACTTGCTTTAGTTTCCTTACCTGTGAATTTGATTGATAGCTCACCACAGGTGAGCTATATATATATATATATATATACATATATATATACATATATATATATATATATATATATATATATATATATATATATATCTAAGAAGCTATAGTGTGTGCAGCAGCACAGTAGCTCAAGTAGCAGGTCCAACTCATCTTGGCAGATGGGCTAAACCAAGTTGAGGATACCACTCAGGTCTCAATTGGTGATTTAGGGGGTTGTCCACCCCAAGCTTGTGATAGATGGGGGGGGGGAGAAAGATAATGCAATGGACAGATGAGAATAATTTGTTTAAGCAGCCATGGTAGTGGCTAAAGCAAGTACTGCAGAACTTTTAGAGCTTGGCCATACATTCAAAATGCCAAGATCATCCATTGCATGCTGGGCTACTGCCAATTGTCCCAACTTTTGTCTCACCACTATTGGAGTAAAGCTGATGAATTTTGTGCAATTCTGTCTCACTTAAATCTAATTTGTAAGCAAATCAGGGCATCATTCCATGATGTCATTGGGCTTCTTTGAAAACAAAGGAAGAACAATAACAACAACTTTCTGGGGTTATCTTGAGAATCAAATGAGATGGTATCTGTAAAACACTTATTAAGTGACTACTGTGTGCCAGCAACTGTGCTAAGTGCTTGATTTCTTATTTCCTTCCTTTTCAATGATTAATTTAGAGCAGTATTTTGTGTTCATGAGAGCTAAAGAAGACAGAAAACCACATTTTCCTGAAATAAGATGGTACAAATGGTAATAAATCTTGTCGAGGTTAGTTTAATAAGCCAAAGTAACTTTTATATTCATCCTTAGACAAAATATAATAAAAATTTTAGGGGGAAATGCTTGTTTAAGCATACTGATTTATTAATACTTCTTGTATCCTATTTGTTTATGGTAAATGGGTTCTTATAACTGTAGGCTGTTGCCAAGGAAGGGTGGTGGCTAGGCAGCTGTATCTGGGCATTGCTGAGGAGAGATTCACATCTGCATCTATCTAGGTCTGAGGCTAGGGACTTATCACTTTCCCATTCTCCACTACCTACTGGTTCTTCTCCTCCCTTTTCTTTTTCTTTTTTCTTTCTTTCTCTCTCTCTCTCTGTCTCTCTCTCTCTCTCCTCTCTCTCTCTCTCTCTCTCTCTCTCTCTCTCTCTCTCTCTCTCTCTTTCTCTCTCTCTCTCTCTCTCTCTCTCTCTCTCTCTCCCTCTTTGGCAGTGCTTTCCAGTAGTCTCTATAAACTGGATTGACAGGAAGAAACTTAGTATTTATTAAGTGCCAAATACTTTAAGTCCAAGAAATATAAAAAGAATAAAAAATATAGACAGTCCCTGCCTTCCAAGAGCTTCTTTTCTTTAAAAAAGATACACTAAAGGATATAGACATAGAATATAGAGGGAGAAGTTCCACTCATCCCAGGGGAATGGTTTTGAAATCCAGAGAACTCTGGAATTGAGCTAGGAGAGGATTGAAGGCAGGATAGCCCTGGACCCATCCAAAAATGAAGGCTCCAAGAGAAATTCCCCAACAGAAGAAGGCCAGATTAAAAGGGTGATTTATGGAGGGGTCATAAGCTACTCCAAGGTAAGCAGGTTCCAGGCATTGAGTGAAATTCCAAGGTGGGCCAGCAGTAATTAAGGCATGGTTTTAAAGTTCATAGAAATTCAGGAACTGGGCCAAGAAGGGAAAGAGGAAAGGAAATAATTTTGTGTAAAAAGGAAGAGACTCCAATTTAGAGGGTAATATGTCAGAAGCTTTATTTTTACCCTCCCTAGGTCATCTTTCGTGGCCTGTCACTAACTATGAGTGTCCTCCTAGGCTCTGCCCTGTGCTCTTTTTTCCTCTCTTTTGTTTAATCCACTCTATAACAGAAATCTCTTTAGCTCTCATGGACTTAATTTTAAGTAGATAATTCATAGGTCTATATAATCTAGTCCTAGTTCCTCCTAAATTTCTCTCCTGTATCACTAATAGGTATTGGGCATTTTGAACTCAACAACTCCCAGACATTTCAGATAAAATGTATCTAAAACAAAATCCATTATCTTTTCTGCAAAACTCACTTTTCTTCTCTACTTGTACTGAGAGTACCAGCATCCTTCCACTCACTTCAGATTGAAACCTTGGTACTATCTTAAATTTCTTCCTCACCTCATGTATTCAGTTATGACAATCTAAACATTGCCAACTTAATTTTTGCAACATATTTCCCATCTATCCCTTTTTTTCTAGTCACATGTCTACTACTTTAGGTCAGTTCCACATCACCTCTTTACTGGACTACTGCCAAATTTTCCTAATTGGTCTCCCTGCCTCAAATCTTTCCCTTTTTACATCTATCCTCAACACAGATATTAAAGTTATTTTGCTAAATTGAAGATCTGACCATGTTATTCCCCTTTTCAACAAGCTCAAATGGCTTTCTAGTTATTTCTGGTATCAGATATAAATTCTGTTATTTGGCAGACTGTTACATTTCTCCTCAGCACATGTGCATGCACATACATACACACACCCTCAATAGTAGATGAACTAAGTTCCCCCTCCACTGAGATTGAAAAAAAATCTAACAGGATCTCACTAAGGCTCTGAATTCATTTTTCAAAATTCTCAAAAACCTTCATCCATTCTCCTTATTCCCTATGATGTTCACCCCCTACTTTTGCTCTAAATCTCTTTCTTGTCATCAATTTCTTTCAATCTGTTTACAAACAGGCTCATTTTTTTTTAGTTTTTTTTTTTTTAATGACACTTCTACACATACACAATTACTAACCTATATCTCTCCTTCCCTCCCTATTTAAATTTCTTGGAAAAGTTTATGTATATATTTTTTCATTTCCTACTCTTTCCTCAAACTTCCTTGTAATGGGGCTTCTGCCTCTACTAATCTGTTTACTATAGTCACATAGCTAGAAATAGCTGAGGCAGGATTTCAACCCAGAACTATCTCCTACATCGACAACTACATGTCCTCCCAATATCCTTAAGTCAACTTAGCTTGTCATGCTTTTTTTTCCACTCTAATGTTAATTCTTCTTAAGTGTGTGTGACAAGAATTTCTTTGCTGCCACTTCAAAGATTCCTTTAAAAATCACACTCTTATTTGTCTTTGCTGCTCCTTTGGTATCTACCATAGTGTTTTACCTAGTGGAAGTGTTTAATAAATGTTAATACATTGATTGACAAGTTAAATTCTTCCACATTTGAATATAGGAATAGAAGCTTCTGGTCACAGCAAAACAAATAATTTTCTTCTTAATCTTCTGAAACAATGATTCTAAGTGATTATAATCTTAAAAATTTCAAGTCTAGTAAAAGAAGTTTGACAGATTGTGCTTAGGAGAATCAAGTCACATCACTTTCTTAACTTTAGGAAAGGAAACCCCAGAAGCATTTCCACGTGTTTATTCCTCAAATAAAGGAGAGTTGGCTAATCTTAGAAATAAGGTATTTGATTTAAGGTGATTTATCTGACAGTATCCTTATTCAGTGTATCCAGAAAATATTGTTGGGTACCCAAATTTGGATCAAATTGAAGTACAAAAAGGAAAAAATACTGAAAGAGCTTTGTACCACGTAAGACTGGTTGGAAGAAAAGCTAAAGTTTTCTTTTTGCATTGATTTTGCAAGAAATTTATCCAGCTGTTCATATAATTCATAGGATAAAAAAATTATATGGCTGAATAGACATATCTCATGGAAATGTGCCAATTGAATGCCTCATTGAAAGGGAAACTTTTTGACTGGGTTTTTAAAAAGTAAGCTGAGATTTGAAACTTCTCTGTGGCCTTTCTGAATGTTAAGCACAATATTTCACAAAACCATTTGAGAAATAAGTTCAAAGCTGAAAGCCCAGAAACACAAGGAATGGATGGGGGAATGATGATCACATGTTTCATCTGCCTTTCCCCAAGGATCATCAGTGTTAGCATTTCTGAAATTTTAGAAAAACTTGAAATGAATGGAAAATGCATTCTAAAGCTCACCAATTCCTTTTCCTTATTAGTTGTCAACAGGAATTTCAGGTTGAGCTCTCTACCTCCCACTCAGACCCTTAACTCTGCTGTGGTGAGCATTGGAACAGGTTGTGTTTTTTGTGCTTTTTCTGTACACTTTCGTGTTTTACCCAACCACAATACCTGATATCCATAGACTTTCGGGCTATGAGTATTTTTACTGGAAATGAAGAGGGAGACCTGTACAATTTGGGTTTTGTTTTGTTTTTTTTTGTTTTTTGTTTTTTTCAGAGGTATAGTGGTTTCAGTGTTTGAAAGATGCCAGATCCCTTACAACTCCCTGTTCCTATGTGTCAAACAGGCCCCAGATTTCTTTGAAGAAACTCATGTACTTCCTTTGAACCTAACTTATTTCCACAACTGAATCACCTGGCAGAATTTGGTCCAGTAGTTAAAGAAGTTAATTACTCCACTGGTAAGGGTGAAGCAATAGTCTCCATTCCCTGAGGAAATCATTAAAAAATCATGAACTTCAGATATTAGCACAGTATTTATAAGGTCTGTGAGCTTAGAATTAAGTTTCAGCTATCCTTCCATTAGTAAACAGCCCAGTTTTGGAGAATATCTTTTGAGAAAGGATTAAGAGTGGGGTAAAATGATCGTTTTAGATTTGGTACTTTTTAGAGCAGCCTCTGGTACTAAAATACAACTAGAAAAAGAAATTGTGAATACTGAAATGGCTACTAGTGCATGTGGTTTTACTTATTTTAGAATTTCCCAGGTCCTGAGTACATTTTTTAAATCCCTCATTCACTCAATAAACATTTATGAAGTGCCAGATTTGTGCTAAGCACAGGGGTTACAAAGAAATGTCCCCCCAAAAATACCCTACCCTCAAGAAGCTCATAATCTAAAAGGAAGGGGAAGGAGTGTACAGGGAAGGATACCCAGCATAGGCCTTTGATAAAGTCCAGAGGAGTGCTGCCACATGAGAAATGATGAGAAGACTGCCCTGGATGCCCTTTTTAAATGGAGGATCTATAAGGAGCTTACCACAACCTCCCCTCTATTCTCTTCACTTAGAAGGAGGCTTAGAGCAGAGGTTAATGAGGAGGTATAAGATTCAAGATTGATGTGACTTTTTGTAGAATGATGAGATTCCAGAGAAAATTTAGAATTGATATTATCTAGATATAAAAGTTGTTTCCTTTGCATTCCATCTTCCAAAAATGTCATACTTCCTCTACAAATCAAAACAAAATAAAGTCTCCACAACACAAAGACACTAGATAAAGTATCTAAGAACATCAGGTCAATGAACTCCTTTTATCTTTCCTCCCTGGAAAAGTCCCCAAATGACATTTTAACATCAAACAACCGAGCAAATTCTGAATTACCTTCTGAAACAGGCCAACCCTGATGAAGAAGACTGTAGTATAAACAAATAGTATAGTATCAAACTCACAGTCCCTCTGCAGTACTCCTTACATCAGGCTGAACCAAATTAAAACATAATTTGAAAATATTTAGCAAAATAAATTTTAAAATGTTAATTTGGGGGCAGCTGGGTGGCACAGTGGATAGAGCACTAGTCCTGAAGTCCTGAAAATCTTGCTTCAGACACTTAACATTTCCTAGCTGTGTGCCCCTGGGCAAGTCACTTAACCCCCAATTTCCTCAGGAAAAAAATTAATTTGTGATTTTCTAAGTCAAGGAATACACATAGATCATTTCTATTTGAGTTTTACACTATAGGTATACTAGAGTACTGAATTTCTAGTTTGCCACTGCATCCAAATGACTCCAAAGGAGAGAGTGAGACTGGTGGCTTCACAGTCCTGCCACACTTCAATCCAATTCATTTGCAAGTCAAGACATCATTTCCCTAACATCACTGGTCCTCTTCAAGAACAAAAGACAAACAACAACAGGACATAACTGTGTGATACTCTCCCATACAAGCAAGTACCTGCCATACCATTCTGACCATTTCTGCTTTTCCTGTAACCCAATTCAACATGAAACAAATGTGACCTTGAATTATTTCTTATCAGATGAATGACAATTTTCTTTTTGAGCCTTGAATTTGGCTAAGCTCAAAAAAGCCTGAAGAGTTAAGTTCTTGCACATTAAAAAAAAAAAAAAAGACATATGGGACCTTGGTTAGTTACCCCCATTTCACAGAGCAATTCCTCAGCTGGCTAAAATTCATTTGGTAAATCCATAACAAAATGCAGGGAACTTCAAAACTAAAAGGGGAAAAAAAACATACACACATTCAGGTCACCTGATTTCCAGTTCACTAGACCACACTGCTCTCTCTTGCCAATACCAATATTCGATTGTATTTCCACTAAGGAAGGAGTCATAGCAGAGGCAAGCAGAATGATTGACCTTAAAGCAGGATCAGAGCTTGCCTCTCTGATGTGCTGTCTCCTCCTCCTCACACCAGCACTGATTAGTATGTCTTTAAATAAAATCTACTAGTAAATTGGAAAATCTAAAATAGTTTGGCATGCCTGGCTTGGAGGCTTTGTTGCACATTTTTGACACTGTTTTTTTGGTTTTCAAAGAGAGGGGAAGAAGCTCTTTTCATAATTAAGGAACATCTTCAGCTTACATACATCTATGAATGTTCTGTCCATGCAGCTTGCAAGTGTGTGCATTGAGAGATTCAGAAACACTGGGATTCAGTTCATTGTTTCAGAGCTAGAAATGAGGCTGCTATTCACTACCTTCTTTTCCTCTTCTTTAAGTGGAAAGCACTGAACCCAGATGCCCAACCATGGAAGACATTCTTCCAACAGCAGCATCTGGCTCTTTGGCAAGGGCTTCAGGCAGGTTGTTTGGGGAGCTTTGTAGTTGCCTATTGGTTCATCACGTGCATCGGATACTGTGGCCTATCTGGCTTGCTTGTTCAGGCAGATGCCAATTCCTTCTGATTCACCTTTAATTCTGAGAAACTAGTGAACTCATTTTTACTTTTTTTTTCATTTTTTGTGTGGACATATATGTCCCCTCATAGATAGGAAGATTCTGGACAATCCTCCATGCCATCTGTCTATCCCTAATTCTCCGACTTTCCTTTTGAACCAACATGAAATTCTCTGCCACTTAGACCTGTCTTAAAAAGAGGATTTTCTAAAAAATAATGATTTTTTTTTTTGTTACTTCTTGTCAATGTAGCACCTTGTTAAGCTCAGAGCTTGTTCTATAAAAAAAAATCAAACATTAAAGGAATAATTTATTCTGTTTTGTACACAAGATATAAACATAGTCTCAAGGTTGGTATGTTGCTCTGTTAAATCATATTGGCTCCCCACATCCTTGCCACATCAGGAACAAAAGGGCATCTTAGGACTGGAAAAGAGAAGCCAGCATTGCATTGAGCTTTGCTGCTTTACAGATAGCACCCGCTCCAAGAAACTAAATTTAAAAAGTAGCTTTTTTTACCTGTTAATTTTGTATGTTTTTTTTAATTCATGAAGGATTTTTGTGGCTTTTTATGGATAATTGTTAAGAACACAGAGTCCAACGGTAGCCCACGCAACAGGAAGCACTGACAAGGTGATGACAAGTCCGGCAGCAGTACCCAGAATGCCTAGGAGAAAGCAGAAATTAGAGCTGCAGGATGACATCCAGGAATAGTTAACATGGGTTGTCTGCAAGATTTCCATGTTGTTGTTGTTGGGTGTTATTTTCCTTTATTCCAGCAGGAGAAAAAGTAAAGATTGTCTATGTGATTTCACATCACAAATTGGAATTGTCAACCCATGGGATTAAGTTAATCTATAATATTATTTCTGGATAGATGAGAACTTTATATCTGAATAATATCTATGTCCAGGGACAGATTTATCCACATGTTGGTTTGGATAGGGATATTTTAATTAAATTCAACAGGCATTTATTAAGTACCCATTATATGCAAAGCACAGTGCCAGTTTCTGGGGAGATAAAGACAAAAACAGGACAAAAAGGAAACAATCTCTACCATCAAGAAGCTAAAGTTCTCCTTGGGGGGCAAAGGGATGGTAAAAGCAATGTAGAGCCATCAGTAAATATATTATATATGCAACATAAATGCATTGTAAGAGGAGGAGGGAGAGAGAAGAATGATAATGATTTAATGGGAGGAGGGGGGATTAGTAAGAGTCTTGTGTAAGATGCAGCAATTGAAGTGAGCCTTAAGGAAACTAAGGATTCAATGAGGTAAGAAAGGATATATAGGGGACAGCATGTGCAAAGGCACAGGAACAGAGGATAGGATGTTTTATACAGTAAAAAGCAAGGAAGCCAGTTTGTCTCAAATGTACAATACCTGAGTGGGAGTAATGTGAAATCAGTCTGAAAGAGAGGTTGGAGCCAGATTGTGAAGGGCTGAAACTGCCAAAAAGAAGAGTTTTCTTTTTATCCTAGACATTATAGGACCTTGTTGAAGCTTCTTGAGTGGGGCATAACATGGTCAGACTTATGATATACTTAATAAGAAAGCCTCCGGAAGATCAAGACATAAGCCACCTGTGTTGTTCAGCTGCATGATAGCAGAGTTCAAACTGTGGAGTCAGAAAGTATAATGTCACACATCCTGTGTTTTCTCCTTAATAATATTTCTTTTTCTATAATACCTATTTCCTAAGGATTCGAGAAGATGAAGACTGATGTACTAATGTTTATAAAACAATATGCTGATCATTCAGAAATAATCTAATATATGCATAATATTCAGATGGCAATTCTAATTTTTTTTCTACTGTGGATATGTATGGATAGAAAGTTTGATGAAAGGGCATAAAGGTAGATAGATATGTAGCCAGATAGTTGGGTGAATGGATAAATAGTCTGGATATCTTTTATTTTTTATCATTTCCTCTATGGAGGAGAGGAGACAGAAAAAAAAACTGTTTTTTTCTTCTGTTCTATATTCAATGGTCTTTTTTATCTCCTTTGTCTCCCTTGGAATTTCCATCATCCCTTACATAGCTTCAGTGGGGGTTCAGAGGAAAGTTACTGGCTATAAGTTCAAAAGGCTTGGGTTTGAATCTTGCCTATAATTTTGCTACCTATGGCATGTCACTACTTCTCTGGATCTATTTACTCATCTGCAAAGTCAGATGAATGTGATAGCCTCTGGAGTCCAACTTCAGATACAAGCCTCATGAACCTCTTCTTCAGACAAACACTCCTTTTTAGTACTGGGGAAAGAGAAATAGAATAGGAGAGACACATTTGACATGATGGAGGTATATGTTCAGAGAAGGGAATTAATGGATAGTCAAACAATGGACCATGGTTTCTTTGTGGAATCATTGTCAACAAACTTCATTTTCCTCCAGTATTTTCACTTGCATATCTTATTTCTAATGTTTCCTTTCTTTTTGATTTCAGGCACGTCATTGAACTTTACCCATCTGTAAAACCTTCCTCATCTGTAAAATCCCTTCTAGCTATATAACTTCATTTGACCTTCAATGAATCCTCTATGTCCATAATTTTATCCTGATTTTAAAATCACATTTTCTTCATCCTCTTCAATCCAATCTTTCACTTCAGCCCTGATAGTTCACTGATTACTATATGTTGTTTTACTCTTTCTATTTCTTCTTCTCCTTTGTCAGTAACAACTAGAATATTTGGGGATGGGGGCAGAGCCAATGGTAACTTGAATACTTGGAGTTGAAACTTTAAATTGATTGCATATATACTTTCTTAGCCAAAAATCATGATCCAATAGGATAAAATGTATCACAAAATGAAATTCACTTAGATTTTTCTATTTTATGTTTTTTTATTCCTTGTTTACTAAACAAATGTTCATTGAACCTCTATTATATGTAATACTAAATTTTGTGGATAATAAAAGAGGATATAATTTATGGTCTTTGCCTTCAGGATACTTCCATTTTTATATCCTCAAGAGCCATATTTGTGCCTGATCTTCCCCTCAAAGAAGAAGTATGTTAAAACTTCATTTTTAATTTCCATAGAAATTATGTTTTTCTGGATTTAAAAAAACAAATCAAGACTTCCTGGTTTGAAGGCGATTTAAGTTAAAGACAAAAAGCCTTTCTTTGGGAAATGGATAAGAATGGTAATCAAAACATGGGAGATTACTTCTTATTTAAATGAGGCTTTCCCCACCACATGTCCCCTGTACAGATAAGGGCTTTCTATTTGTCTATCCTGTACAAGAACTTATCCTGAGACTCACCCTTTCTCCATTTACAAAGAAATTAGATATTGATCACAGCAAATTCTTTTATTACTCCAGATCTGTACTGGAGAGAAGTAGGAAAAGAAGGAATTGACTCATGACTATTTTTTTTTAATATTAACCCCAAATTATATTTTACCATGTATTTTTTTCTTCATTCAAAATTCCTATAAATATTACCTCATATCATCTTAGGGTGAAGCAAACTATAAGAGACCATGGGGCTACTATACCAGTTTCTATGCCAGAAATAGCTTGGATATTAGATGAATGTCAAATTAATTTTTTTTCTGGCAGATGTGAGCCTAAAACATGGAGTACAGCATTAATATATTTTCTTCAACACCTACAAAGCAAAGGTTTTTCCTGAATGTCTTTGTCTATTCATTTGTATAGATATTAAACTTCTGAAAGAGTATCTATCTCTTCTCCCTCTATTAAAATGTGATTAAGATGTCATCACACAACTCCTTCCAATTGCTCAAATACATATAGTTATCTAGATTTCTTTGGATTCTTGTCTAAATTGTAAAGTACCTATTCAGATTTACTCTTTTCATCAAAATTCGTTGAAAGCCCTATATTACATTAAACAAGTTTTACTCCTGTAAGATTAAAATAGGCTTTGCAGCATAAATTTTTCTTGGTTGTAAGACTGTATCTTTTTCCTTTGAGAATACCATATTCCAATACTTCTTTTGTTTTTAGTAGAAGCTGTCAGGTCTTCTGTGATCTTAACTTTAGTTTGTCAGTACTAGAATTCTTTCTTTCCAAATACGTGCACAATTTTTTTTTCTTTAATGTGGAAACAAAACATTTTGGCTATAATATTTCTGGAATTTTTCCTTTTGGAGAAACTTTAAGGGAGTGATTAGTAGATTCTTTCTATCATTACTTTGCATCCTGGTTCTAATAATCTAATCTAATCTAATAATCTGACAGTTTTCATTTATTATTTTGTATTATATGGTGTCCGGGTTATTTTTTTTAATCATCGTTTTTAGGGAATCCAATGATTTTTAAATTATTGCTTCCCAACCTGTTTTCTAGGTCCATTTTTAAAAAAATATTATCAACTATTTTAATTTTTTCTTCTATTTGTATTCCATTTCTTTTGTTCTAATGTTTCTTTCTATCTCATGAAGCCATTGATTCTGTATGGTCTGTTCTACTTTTCAACATTTTTATTTCCTGAGTAAAATGAATCACTTTCTGTTCTAAGCTACTTAATTATTTTTCCAATTCTTTCCTCAAGCTTTATTTTAATTGTTTATGTTTTGCTTCATTTCCTTCCTTAGAGCCTTTCCATGCAATTGCTACAGAATTCAACTCAATTCAATTCTGATATTTGTATTTTATTTGATTTACATATCTCTCCAGCTTTAATTCTTACACTGAGTCCTGTCAGGGCTATTAGTCTTGATCTATCTCATTCTTGTTTTGACTCCCTTGGATTCTTCTGTTAACTTTTACCACCTTATGTCTCAGGACAGTTTTAAAGACTTTAGAACCCCTAAAATACCCACCATGCTGGTCGGGTTAGGACTCAGTTTTTTGACTACTTTGTCAGGGGCAGCCTTCTACTCCTGATCCTTCTGGATATAGAGAGTTGCAAACTACAAATGTCCCAAATTCATTCTAGTTGAGCTGGGAAGCTCAAATGTGATTATACTAGGAGAGGAGGCTGGAAGCAATCATTTATTGTAGTTTCTCAAAAGATTTCTTGATCATTACTTGGTAAGGTAAGAACTTTGAGGTTTTTCTACTATAAGTATTTAAGAACTAGACATCCTCCTCTTTCTTTGTCTCTTTCTTCTTTCTTCCTTTCTTTCTCATAGGGTGGTCTGACCTAGCTTCATGATTACATTCTGCTTCAAGTAATAAGTCTGTATTCCATGAACAAACAGCAGCTGAAAAGTAGAAAAGCAGTCTAGATGTAGGTTAGTTGGCCAGAAGACACTTAGGATTCCGCACAATGGGGACTTAATAATATTTGGGTTAGAATAGTAATAATAGGGTTAGAAAACTGAAGAATTCTCTGATCCTGGTTTCCAAGATAATCCACTAAGTAGTAGCTGCATATTATTCAACTTATTTTTCATTATTAATATTATAACACAATAATACTTATAGTTCTGTGTCATGACCCAAAGAATCATAGTTATATTTTGTGATATATGGGTCAAGGAGACACAACATGACAGGATGCAGATACTCATATCTTGACACATGAAAGGGCTGCTGGTAAAAGGAATTATTTTTTGCCGCAAACCATTATGATATAAAATCAGAATCTCTGAAAACATCAGAAAATGGGTGGTTTTATAGCTCATGTTACAAAAATGTTGTTTATTACTGCATAGAGCAAAGGTTTTCATGATAAAACATAAGCATAACCTTGAAACCTTGTTTTATTGTTGCCTTGGATTAATATCTGTTTATTTTCCTTATCTTCCTATATAGATATTTTCTAAGAGCTTATTATTCTAATATCTAAAAAAATCCTCTTGATGTACATGTCTAGCAGTACAGTTCATAGGGAAGAAAAAAAAAGACCATTCATTTTGTGCTTGGTAGGGATAGTTCTCTCTCTCTCTCTCTCTCTCTCTCTCTCTCTATATATATATATATATCCATAGTAGGGATAGCCCCTACTGTATATATAGGGGCTGTATATATATATATATATATATACTATATCTACTATAGGTAGAGTTCTCATAATGACAAAATGCTTAAAAGTATAAGATTTCTTAAAGCTGACACTTAAATGTCAGTTATTACTATCACTACCACTATTCTCCCTGAAGTATAGTTGATCAATAGAGGGTCAAAATCACTATTACTGACTTTGCTATTTGCAAACTTTGTAAAGTGAGCTATTTGAAATCAATTACAAACTACTAAAGCCCAGTGTCATAGAGCTGATATACAAGTGGAAAAGGGATGAATAACAATTAACCAGTAAAGTGCTAATAAGTGCTTATTTAAGCCCCTACTATGGATCCAGAATTATGATACTCAAAAAAGAGTATGGCACATGGTTCTCTGACCTCAAGGAACTTGCAAATTTGGAAAGAAATAAAAAAACACATATAAAGCAAAGCAAAAGTGAATGCTCAGTTCTGCAATAGTGTAGAAGCAGTTTGGTAGAAAAAAAATGCCACATCACTATCAAGAACCTAGATTCTACTTAAAACTGTGACTGAAAATAGTTATGTGATTGTGAGCATAATATTTAACCCCCTTAGATCTCAATTTTCTCCTGAGAAAAACAAAAGGATTTATTTATATGATCTCACATCTTCTCAGGTTAATAACAACAACTAGCATTTGTGAACTACTTTGAAGATTATAAAGCACTTTATATATATAATCTCATTTAAGCTTCATGATAATCATATTAGATAATAATATATCCTTCTTTTACAGATGAACAAACTGAGGGGCAAAGAGGTTAAGGGGCAAGTGTTGAAAGTAGTAACCAAACCTAAATCTTACCTAACTCAAAACTCAGAGCTATTCCATTGTATCTCTAACATTGTTTGGTTCTTTGAATGTTACAATAGTATTTTTTTGAGAGTTCAAAACTAAACTTTATAGGACCTATAATATTATCACAAGTAAAATTATCATCCATAATTGCCCAAATTGCCCAAAATCTACAAATTTGGGGGGAGGGGTTAATCAGTGTTGCCATGTAAGGCATTCATAACACCCAAATTCTATGACACAAAAGTTCCTACAATATGGACCTCAAAAAAAAAAAAATCAAAACTGCATGATAACATGAAACATACTTTTCAGTCCAATCATGTTGCCAAATTCTAGAGGCATGCAAATTATGTAATCTGATCACTCACCCACAATAGTAATCTGAAAAAAAAAAAGTAAGGATGATCATAAATGCTTTCCCATTGTTAAAATGGTGTGATATATGAAAAGAGAACGGGATAGAAAATCAAGACCACTTGGGTTCAAATCTAAACTCTATTACTTACTATTTCTAGCATGGTTAAATTATTTAATCACTCTAGATCTGTTTCCTTAGCTCTAAAGTGGGAATAGTTACATTCCTAGTACAATATAATAGTATTTTAGAGAAAGGGCAACTTGGTGGCACAGTGGATGAAGTGTCAGATCGAGTCAAGAAGGATCATCTCCCTGAGTTCAAATCCTAGCCTCAGAGACTTACTAGATGTATGACCCTGGGCAAATCACTTAACCCTGTTTGTTTCAGTTTCCTCATCTGTAAAGTGAGCCAGAGAAGAAATGGCAAATATCTCCAATACCTTTGCCAAGAAAACTCCAAAAGATGTCATGAAGAGTCAACACAACTAAAAACAACAACAATTTTAGAAAAGAGAGAAAGTATGGAGATGTTATCACAGAGAAAGCAGGATTTGAACTAGGCCATATAAATAATTGGATTTGAATAAATGGAAGAATAGAAAAGGAAATTAATGTGTACAAAGACATGGAAATATTAGAATGTCAGAAACAGAGGAAAATGAAGAGACTAATCTACCTAAAAACAAAGATGGTTCTGGGAATCATAGGAATAGGAGTGGAATGCTATCAGAGAAGAAAGTCTATTGGAAGACCAAGCCAAAGAGTTTTGACTTGATATACTAGATAGTAGGGAGCCATATGCAGGATAAATTGGAAGGAGATGATTGGAGTTAGGAAGTCCATCCAGACTTCTAAGTTGTGAAATTTCTCTGAGCCTGAGCTTCCTCATCTATATGAGTTGGTTGAACTAAATGGCATTTAAGTTTCCTTCTAGTTTTAAATCTATGAATCCACAATTCTATAACACTATATAATTGTTCTCTGATTCTTTGTGACTTTTCTTTATCTTCCTATATAGATATTTTGAGATATAAATATGTAGATAAATAAAGGGAAAAAAGAGGGGGTTTCTTCAAAAAGATACTAAAGTGATTTTCCATTTACTTCTTCGGCTCAGTTAACAAGTGAGCAAACTCAGCAAATGGGGTTAGGTGACTTGCCTGAAATCAAACAACTAGTAAGTGTCTGAGAAGGGATTTAAATTCAGGGCCAGCACTCTCTCCACTGTACCACCTAACTGTAGACATATGAGGATAGGAACTAAACTTGTGTTGTCATTGATTAAAGAAAAATGCAGCAAAAGCAAAGTTTCTTCAACATTGTAGGTCAGTGCTTTCTCTATAATCTATAGTCTTAAAGCTAATTGGACCACTGAGAAGTTTAAATAAGATGCTAAGAATTAACTACTATGTATCAGAAATAGAATTTGAATTCAGGCCTTCTGACTGAGGTCAGTTCTATATTCCCAAGGTCCATTGCCTCTCATACTGCCTACTCTTCTCACTAGACACATAGAATCTAATAAACACTTCACTGATAACTAGAGTAAAGATAAGAGGTCAAATCTAGAAGAGTATGTGTACACATATACTTATGTTTATATTTATATATTTGGGTATCACCAGCATAGACTATATAAACTCACTTAAAGAGTGCATGGTAAGAGATTAGAGCAAAAGAATGAAGACAGTGTTGGAGGGCATGCTTAATTAGTAAACTGGATAAAAGGGTGGGGAGAAATAAAAGTTTTGGAGAGGAGGATGAAAAATATTTTTCAAAGATCTTTTAAGTGCCATGTATGGTATCAAAAGCTTTTACAAATATTACTTCATTTGATATTTATAATAACTCTAGGAAATAGGTGGGATATCATCCCCATTTTACAGTTGAGAAAACTGAGGTGAACAGAAGTAAAATGACTTCCACAGTGTCATACAGCTAATGCATGTGTGAGAGGAAATTTGACTTTAGGTCTTTCTGATGCTAGGCCCAGCACTTTAACCACCCTCGCTACAATCACAGAAGTCAAGAAATAACAGAATAATATTAGTGAATAAATAATCTCTCTTCATTTAAAAAAAGGCACAATAAAAACTGACTGACATTCCATTACCCAGAAATGTTTATCATCTAACCTTAAATTATGATAATCACTTTGAGATACTTCAAGATTTTAAAATGCCTTCAGTATCATGAAAAAAAAAAGATTACAGTTCTTGAATATAGTTTACTGTTGCATGTATTTTGTTGTATTCTGTTTATTGGGAATACAAATAATGTCATCTTTTATTTTTCTTTTAAGTAGAATATATAAAAAATCAGAATACACAATTCTCTACCCATATGACAGAATTATACCCTATTTGGAAATTAATTCTTTTATCAGTCCACATCCAAGACCTGTTTTTTTTTTTTGTTTGTTTGTTTGTTTTTTAAACAAGGCCATCACAGAATCTTTCAACCAGGAAGACCCACCACTTTTCTAATACCCTTTTTTGTTTCTCTTGTTCAGTATCTTGTTTACTGCTGCTTTGTAATTTACTCAAAAACATCAATAGCTTCATAAGGAGATTGTGTCATTTAGGGGACACTGCCCCATTTGAGAACACCTAGAAATTCTTCCTTCCTATTATTTATGCACATATTTGCCCCTTAACTATTCCCAGGTCCAGGGTACACTTAGAACAGAAGTCCTTTAGAAAGGCCCTAAATACCAGAAATTTGTTGGAACAAAACTGTGCCTATGTAGAAGTCACAACATTCAAATGTTGCTTTGGCAAACAATGTGCTTTATTGTCCTTGGATTCTCCTTGTCTGCTGTGTTGCTGAAATTTAGTTTTTTAGCACAATAAAGAGTTATAAAGATTTATGAGAGCTTCATGGTGTAGGAAATAGAAAGCCACATTTATGATGATGAAATCATATTGGTTGTGTGATCCTAGACAAGTCACTTAACTTCCAAGTATCCCCAGGGAACTCTCTAAAAATATAAGTTGCAGAATAGTTGCCAATCTGTCTTGGTAGAGGAAATTTTCTCACTGGGAAACTCCTGAACCCACAAAATCACAGTTCTAGATAAAAAAAAAAAAGAAAAAAGAAAAAACTAAGAGTTGGTATATACTCCCCAGGAAATTAGGATTAACATCAGAAGTAGATAGCTATAGTTTTTAAGTTAAATATAGGTGCATGTATATGAGATTACATATACATATAGAAGGAATTCCCATTTTGCCTTTCTCCACTGTTGCCTATCACTACCCTACCCCCACCAGAGTCCCTTCATTCCAATCTCCCTAGCTTGCACTTATAAGACTACAAAATAAATAATGCTCTAGACATATTTTTTTGCAATGCTAATATTTAAACAGTAAAACATACCTTAAGACCTTCATCAAAATTTTTAAAGCCTCATTTAATGCTAGTGTCAGGGTTGTGTGAAAAATAATTAATATAACAAAACAAGGTCTATTTTCCCATCGATTTTCGGGAATTTATGCAGGTAACTCATTAATGCTAGAGGGGATTCTGCATGTAAATCCCGGTGCCTCAATAAGGAAATGGAACCCAATGATTTTTCCTCCTATAAAAAACACAAACAATGACAAGTATAAAAGCAGATAACCTGAATATCTATATAAATGGCTTCTCTATGGCTTGTAAAAGTTTTCCATTTACATCCTGTCACCTCTTCTTTTCGCAAGTATAAAAGATGGGATGATTATTTCAACAAACCTACCCATATAAATCAATGTAGTTTTGCTGTGGGAAGACTAGGAGTTTAAGGCATTTAATATTTCAGCATCTCCAGATTATCACCAAGATCCATTTCTTTTTGTGGTCAAGTGCATGATTAGCATTGTGACAGGATATTGGCCATTTTCTTATGAAGATCTGCAAATCCTCGTAAACAAATACCAGTTGGAAAAATTAAGAACAAGCCTGCGGACTGGAATGCACCCTATTTGTAATGGGAACAAAAACCTGGCAATCAAATCTAAAGAAAAAAGCTAAATCACAGCAGAATGACCTACTTTAAGGCGTTTGCCAAAGAGACAGTGTTTTTAGACAGCTCTTCTGAAGTAGCGTCTTTCTGTCTATGCCATCTGCAGATTTATTACTGTGCCTGAAAAAACAACCAAAAAAAAAAAAAAAAGCCAAAAAAACAAAACCCAACTCTGCTGAATGATACTGAGCCTGGTCTATAGGAAAGATTCCAGTATTGTGGGCACCACACCCACACCTACTGATGTGGTCCAAGGTTTTGCTTTAGAGGCACCTAATTAAGAAACCCTGACTCATTTACATGGAGACGTTTGATCTAAATTACAGTCCAAACCGCACCAAATTAGGAGCATCTGTGAATGTGAAATGTTTGTTCCCTGTGACGGGGAGAACAGGGCCAGCTCTGGACGGCACATGTTCAAGTGACGAAAAATATTTCACATGTAACGTACTTCTGAGACCCACTTTTCCACTAATAATTCATAGTGAGCTTAACCAGTATCTCTACTTCCACAATTATTTCAGGCTGTGAAAAATTATGTCACTTTTTCCCCCCTACAGCTAGAAAGAGGTAGGAGACCACCTACTTTGTTGTCATTGATAAAAAAAAAAAAAAGACTTAAAAGACAACCAATGGCAAGAAAGCAAGACTCCTTAGGGTCCTTTTAGCAAAGGGATCCCAAAATGCAGAAGCCAGCTCTAAATGGAAGCATCTTATGGATCACGGATGTGACTGTCCCCCTTTATTCTCAGTCGCCTCTCCATTTGGCTTGTGTTTGCTCTCAGTTAATACTTCCCAACTCCCACAAATCTGTTCCTTAATACATAAAAGGCAGTTTAAAAAACTGGGGCATCAGTAGGTTAAAGATCACATTGTTTCCAACTGCAAAGCTTTTAAAAACATTTCACTTCATTTCCATCAGGTAAAGTTTCCAGGAAGGTGAATAGAAAACATTTCTTCTGGTAGGCCTATGAGCCATACTTGACCATAAGTTAAATGAAAAGATTCTATTTGAAGCCCAATAAATGGTGTTTTATGGTTATGGTCAAACTTAAAACTGCTCTCTGACACCTGAAGGTCACTTTACTTTGTATTATGCCATACATCATATATATTTCAGCTGGAGCTAAAGAAAAAGGAAAGAAACTTAAAAAAAAAAAAAAGCTAACACTAGCTCCTTTTGTCTAAAGAGGTTTTAAAAATACATTTATCTGATATACTATTTTTTTGCAGTAGCTAGAATATGATTTGAATATATTAATATTTTCAGCAACTAAGCTCAGGGAGCCCAGTTAATAACTTATGCATGGGTACATAGATATACTTCAGACAGAGGTAAGGTTTTTAGCTCTTATGTCGGTAATACTTAGAAGGATCGAATGAAAGAGTCTGTTATTTCATAGTCTTTGTTGTGGGCATGCATTGTGATGGTATGGAGCCAGTGTTCTTTTTGGTTGTCTACACAGCCTGGATTCAATAAGCAGTTATATATGCATATTATGACAATGTGGTCAAAGAAACCAGATTTTTTTAAACTATACCTTCAAGTGCCTATATAGCATAAAATCTGGTCCTTATTTTTCCTGACCTCATTAAATATGTTAACATATTCATAATTTGATACAGGTTATGTTCATTTTATAATTAAAATTATGGACGGGATTGGAAAAGCAATAAGATTGCACTGAATGGAAAATATTTATCTTTTTCTACATTAGACTATGGCTCAATGTAAATCATAAGCCTGGAGAAAGGATAATCCTAGGCCAAGGGTATGTCATATGCTGCATATGCTAGAAATTGCTCATGTTTCATGCCAAAAAGTAGATTTATTTTACTCTACAACCAAAACTGAAATTAATATTTTTAAAGCATACGTGGTTTCCCCTATGTAATTGTCAGTGATTTTTCCATAAATAAGAAATAATACCTTTATAAGGTCTCAGGAAACAAGAAGCAGCTTGACTCCTCACTTATCTACTTGTGAGACTGGGAGGAAGTAGTTAGAGCAAGGACTGTAAGTTTTACCACAATGCCCACTAAGGAGCTTAGTCGAACCTTTGGGGATCCACTCTTTCTAGAGGCAATTATGTCTCACTCTCCATTACTGCAGTTCTACATTATGGGCAGATAATGCAAGAGATATTACTTTAACAATAAAACATTGCACTTACAACCACACCTTTCAACTCAGCATCTTCAAATGCTTTAAAAAACCATTATTATTTTTATTATTTATTGGTGGAATCCCAGCAGTCTACTCAGCATTTTGAAGTGCAAGTGAAACCACAGGCTATGTTGGCTTTGGGAAGGAGCAACCTAAAGTACACAGAGACTCAGTTTTATAACCTTCTCCCCACTCCTTTCATCCCAATTGTATAAATTTTTAAAAATCACTCAGGTGTAATATGAGGTTTGTAGATTACAACATCTTGGATTTAGAGGTGGATGAGTCTTTAGATGCTATCAAATCGAACCCTTTCGTTTTACATATGAAGAAGCTAAGGCAGACAAGTTAAGTGCCCTACATGAATACATGGTATTCCAGAAAGAATTTGGACTTGGGTCTTTGTGGCTCCAAATCAACCATTCTATTCCTTGTGCTCTACCCAGTTATCCCTATCAAAAGAACTTGAGAAAAATAATTTTATTTCAAGAAAAGGATTGAAAAGAGAATAGAAAATTTCATGGGATTGAGAATGAAGCATCACATTAGAAGTGAACAGAATCAAAAGGAAGACCAAGAAAATTAATGTATAGTTATAGGCAAAAGTTCAGAAAATGGAAATCAGTTGTTCTACTCACAAGCATTAACAATAGTCATCTATAAAGGGGTTATTAATCCATCAAGGAAATGGGAATCAATCATTCTCCACTTATTGTTCAGCAAGGTCATTGCTTTCCAGGTCAATTCTGTTTGACCTTCACCTTAATAGAGTCTTTCATATTTTTTTTTTTTTAAATGAAAGGCCTTAGAAAAGTTTTCATTTGCCCATCTACATTTATGGATGTGGCTGTTACCACTTTCCCCTCCTATTTTATTACTATTATTTTATTAAAAGGTTTTTAAAGAGATTTTTTGAAGGGGGGGAGGAAAGCACTCTGTTAGGTAATCTAAAAAGTTAGTTAAATACATTAAATACAAATACATTACAATAAGAAATTATCATCTAAATGAAGCATGCTACAGAAAAAAAACTGATATTATCTAAATACAAACTGAAGCATTGTTTTTCACTCCTTTTCTTTCACTCTTTTTTTAGTATTTTTGTACAAAATAACTAATATGGAAATGTTTAGCATGATTGCACACGTATAACTTGTATCAGATTGCTTACCATTTCAGAGAAGGGAGAAGAATAGAAGGAAGTGATAGAATTTGGAACTTAAAACAATTTTTAAAGTTTTAACTTGTAATTGGGAGAAAATAAAATATTTTTTAAAAAGAAATTATCTATGACACATAACAATGATGCAGAGATATTCAAGATATGCATTAAATTTTAAAATGAAATAATTATTCATAATCAAAGGGTTGAGTACTCTTAGAATTTCAAGAATTATTTGAATAATACTCTTCAGTCATGGGAATGAGGAGGTTGACTTAAAGGTAGATAGAGATCAGAACTAGCTTGTGATGTGATGGTTATAGGGACCTCCCAGATTTGGAAACTCCCTCTAACATTACAGGTTGGCACCTTCTCAACAACTTGGAATGTTAGAACACTGGGAGTTTAAATGACTTCTCAAGGGTCACACAGACAGGATATATCAAAAAAGAAAATTGATTCATGTGTTCCTAACTTTGAGTCCAATTGTCTCTCTCTAGCCATGTCAAAATTCAGGAAATTTGTCTTAAAAAGCAGGACCAAAATCACTTTTGAGTGTTTGGGGCCACTGACCCATTCAGGTATTCTAGAGCCCGAGTTGGAGGCTCCATTTCATTATATTTTCATTTACTCCTAAGCTATTTCTAGTTCAAAATTCCCACACAGAACCTTTTCTGGAAAGAACAAAGGAATCTGACATACACAAGTAAAAAGAGTAGCAGAAACTGAGTATCTTGTCTTGATGCATATGGGGTCATAAAGCACTATAAATAAAGGCTCCTTAGAGTTAAGACTTTTGTTTATTTGTCTTTTTTTAAAAAAACTAATTTGGCAGCAGTTTTGAGGACTAGATGGAATGAGGCAATATAGAAATAAAGATTCAGAAAATATTGTGACTGCAATAGTTCAGGCAAGCAGTCACCATAACTTTGATTTAGGCACCATATTCTAAGCCAACTTTTTTCTATTCCCCATATTTCCAGGCTAAATGCAAAGTAATGATGGTCACCTACTGTAATTACATGCCACTTGCCTTGGTTTAGAGATATGGCAAATCACAAGAGAGATTAGAGATTCATAGACTTAAACCCTTTCATATTACAGATGAGGAAACTGATATATAGGCAGGTTAAATGAATTATCTAGGACATTCAACTAATAAATCAAATCAAGGCAAGAATAAGTATCTAAAAATTTGAACCCTAGTTTCTTGACTACTTAATAATTCATTTTCCATGAGAGCATTCTGCAGGTATATAGAGGCATATTGTAGGAAGTAATACTGTAAGGAAAAGAATGCCAGTCCTGGAGGAGGAAGACTAGGGTCAAACTTCTAACACTTCTTGGCCATGTGACACTGGACAAATTGCTTCACTATATCTGTGAAATTGCAGTAATATTTGCACTAACTCAGAGGGTTATTGTTGGCATAGCATGCAGTAAAAACATTCAGCACTAGAGAAATGGGAATTATTATTCAACCTAAGAAAAGTATATTATTTGTTTCTTTTTTTTTTTTTTTGCTTACATTCATCATTAAAATGAGTGTCCACATTCTGGATTTGGAGTCATGCCATATGTCTTCAAATTCTAGCTATTCTATTTACCATCTGCATGACCTTATGCAAGTCACATAATATTTCAGTTTCTTCTATGAAATGAAGAAGTCTCCTTCAGGTTTTTTACATATTATAGATAGATAAACTCCCTGATAAAAGTGTAGACATAGTCTCATTTACAGGATCTTTAAAGATTTGGTTTTTATAATAGTCCTAAAGAACTTCAAGCCATTCAAAAAAGACTTTGAAAACACAGAGGATAATTTTAATTTTTTTTAACATGAGTACACTGAGGCACTCAAAAAAAATCATTTGGCTAATCAGAGATGGCACCACACATACTGAGTTATGCATAGTTCTTGGTACATAGTAAGAGTGTAATAAATGCTTCTTGACTGATAGAAACAGAGCCCAGAATGTATGGCTGCAAATCCAACCCCCCAAAAGCTTTTCTATTTTAACAAGAGTTCTGCTAGACCTACACTGTTCTGCTTGATTCAAATCATCTCATTCCTATTTTGTACTGAGATCTTATATTTGTATCCAGTTGAATGTGATATCTCTTTAAGAACGTTACCTTTGAATCTTATACTAGTAGTAGTAAGGCTCACAGACATGAGTAAAGGGTGGTTTGCTTTAATTCTGTGGAATCAACACCTGAGCCAGGCTTTTAAAAAAAAGCATTCATATTATTACTATTCTAATGTGCAGAAAATTTGCGACAGACATCTGCTATTGACAGAAAATCTGAAGGACTTACAGAAAGAGAAAAGAAAGAATCCAACTTCTCTCCTATTCAAGAAAATAAAAAATGGAAGAGTCATATAGCATTAGATAGGAAAGTAAAATATTTCAGTTGTTAAGGAAACTGAGGTTGGGATTTTTTTTTTTTTTTTGGAAAGAAATTTTCCAAATTTTGAATACAGTTTTTTAAGGTTCCAATTGGGATAGAACCTTTCTGCAGGTCACTTTTCTATTTAAAAAAATGCTAACTCTTTACTGTCTACAAGAAAAAGCCTTAACTTCTTCATTTTTTTAGTTTCACTTTCACAGTCTGCACCATATCTACTTTCTAACACTATCTCCCTAAAAAGTATCTGTCATTCCAGATATATCTGCTTATTTACTATCTCTTTAAGATGTTGTGTGCTTGCTTAGACTGCCCACCCTCTCATCTTCACCTTCCTCTATCAAGTGACTTCATATCCTACCAGCTCTTGAAGTTATGATCACATTAACTAATACATGGGGTATATGGGGTATTCAGGAGCATTAGTACTTCTATTGTAAGAGTTTGCCAAGCCTTTTGCAGAGGTGCTCTTCCACCTTTGCTATCCATCTCATCCACCCAACTCTCACATGTGGTTCCAAGAAACTGTAGAATGGACAGCAGCCTAACTCAGGATGAGGGTACCCAACAGCCCTCAAATCTGTGGGAAAGTTGGGGGATTTATAAATGGATGGATAAGAACAATTTGTTGCAATGGTCTTGAAGTCAGTTGATGCAAGTGCTATAGAGTGCTTAGTTTGGTCAGATATTGAAGATGCAAAGGTCACTCATTGCATCCCTGGCCAGACCATCACCACTCATGACTTTTCTACTGCCACTGGACTTTGATGACTCAGGAAGAGAGAATGAGGCTGGCAACTTTGTGAAAATCTGCCTCACTTCAATTCATGCACAAGTCAATATATCACCCCATGATGTCATTGGTCCTCTTTGAAAACAAAGAATGAATAATATAACCATAGCAATTACTCCTAGCATTTCTTTGGCACTACACTACAAAACATACTGCCTACCCACAACTCATCTTGTTAGTCATTTAATTCATGTTGTTATATAACTGATATTTATGTAATATCCCTAGCTAGGTTTTAAGTTTCTTAAGGCAAAGGTTATGTATTATTATTTTTTGTATTCTCCACAGCATATACAAAGAATGTAGCATACACAGTAAGTGTTCAATAAATTTATCTTGAATTAATGAACAAAGTGGAAAAGAGGCTACTATAGATAAATAGTAGACAAATAATCAGGGATACCAAAAATGAGACAGTGAACAGGTTAATCCAGTTATTCTTTAAATAAATATTAAGCAAAGTAGCTTCTGAGATGAGAGCAATTTGTGCAATTTTGCTGATAACCATAGGTTACCCAGAAACTGGGAGATTGCCTGATCAAACACATTTCACAGTGGGCAGGAGCAAACCCCCAAGATCTGCCAGATTCCACAGAAATATATCCAATAACTTTCTTTTTATACTGACAAAAGTTGGACAACCACAATATCATTTTAAAGAGAAAGAAGAAAAATATACTAAGCATTTCTAAATGTTATTTGCTGTGGCCATTCATGGTAAGAAAATGTGTAAGAAAAGGACCAAAGCTGTATGAAGCTCACATTCAAAGTTCTTTGGCAAACTAAGAGTGATGTGTAAAGATGTGAACCACAATCTAAAAAATAAGGTAGCTTTGCAGTAGAGCTCTGTGTAAGACAAGAGGCCAAATCTGATCCCAGATTCTTACTAGAATGAGTCACTTAAACTCTTTTTGCCTGGTTTCCTCAACTATAAAATGGAGATAATAACTGCACCTACTTGCAGGTTGTGAGAACCAAATGAGTCAATATAAGAAGTGCTTAGCACAGTATCTGACCCATTGTAGGCTTTATATAAATGCTTATTCCCTCCTCTTCCCCTTCCTAATGAGTGGCCTTTGGGTGACTAAAGGTCAGACTAAGAAAGCATGCTTGGGATAATTATGCAGTTATGTCAGAGAAGATTTCCAACTCTTAACATTACATTATCCTATGCAGAGAATTTAAATTTCCACCTATTACCTTTTCATTAAAATTCAAATTTCTCAGCTTAGTATTTAAAGATTTTCATAATTAATCAACAAGCATTTTTAATATATGTCAAGTACTGTGGTACTATCTAGGGGAAGAAGGGTGGTGAAGGAAGAGAAAAAAGAAAAAAAAAAAGAATATCTGCCCTCAGAGGGCTTACATTCCATCTAGGGGAACTCTTTCAAAGTTAAGTGGGATGGGGTGGAGTGGGGAAAGGATTGGAAATTAGCTGTTAAAGAAAGCAGGGAATTTCAAAGTAGAGAGCCAAGACATCCAGACCTAAGAGGTAGCCTGTGCAAAAGTGTAGAGATGAGAGATGGGATGGCATCTGAAGAATAGTGAATGGTCTATTAGATGATAATTCAATAGATCACAAACTGATTCTGGAATAAATATGGTGAGGTGAGATTCACACTGATTTTGAAGACCTTTAATGCTTAACAGAGGAGCTTATATTTTATCTTCAAAGCAGGAGAGGGCTTTCTGAGTAGGGAAACAAAAACAAGAAAGAATTATATGGAGAACAGATTAGCAAAAAGACTTGAAGAAGGGAGATACATTAGGAG
This sequence comes from Myrmecobius fasciatus, assembly GCA_023553655.1. Classification (NCBI taxonomy): domain Eukaryota; kingdom Metazoa; phylum Chordata; class Mammalia; order Dasyuromorphia; family Myrmecobiidae; genus Myrmecobius; species Myrmecobius fasciatus. The sequence continues at coordinate 416,589 of JAJPUD010000714.1, forward strand.
ATTATTCAGTGATAGGTACGGATTTGAAAGCTGTGGTAGAAGTGGAATCATTAGAATTTGATGAAAGAAAATGAAGAATCAGGGATGACCCAGGTATCAAATCTTAGTGACTGAAGAATGGTAACAGAAACAATAAAGTCCAGAAAGACTTTTGGACATATTAAGTTTGAGATGCTTATGGGATATCTATTTTGAAATGTCTAATAGGCAATTGATGGTGAAGGAATCATAAAGAAAGAAATCACCCACATATTGATGATAACTGAACTCATACAAGCTGGTATCAGACAAAGAGAGTAAAAAATAAAGATAATTCAGAATATTATCTTGATATACATACAAAGTTAGAGGATCTAGACCTGTCTCTAGTGAAAGGAGTCATTGCATAGGAACAAATTAAAGATTAGACAGAATAGAATGTAGTAAAAGTGAAATTTGCCTACTTTGCCAGAATTATTAAACATCACAACCCACCCATGATATATTTAGGCAAAATAGCACTTTGGGGCACTTTACTATTGACCTCCTTACTTTTGTATAGGCTGGCCTTTCCTCCCATCCTAGAATGTACTATCAAGATCTCAAGGGAAAATATCACAAAAAATGGCATAGTAAAAAACATAAATTGGTAAGAATTTAACAAAGAGATTAGGAAGGGATATAAGGAATACACGAAAGAATTATAAGAAAGATCTTAACATTGTCAGTAATCATAATGATATGGCTACTTATCTAGAGCCATATATCCTAGAGAATGAAACCAAGAAGACCTTAGGAAAGATAGCTAACAATAAGGTTAGTGGAGTTGACAACATTTCAAACAGTAATAGATGATGCTCTTAAAATGTTGCATTCAATACACCAGCAAAATTGGAGAAAAACAACAGTAGCCACTGGATTGGAAGAAATCAGTTTTACATCCCATTGCAAAGCCAAGGAATATTCCAATTATCAAACAATTGCACTCATTTTATATGCCGGCATGGTTTTGTTTAAGATTCTGCAAACTACACTTCAGCAATATATGGATCAAGAAATAGCAGAGGAGCAGATTGGTTTTTGAAGAGGCAGAGGAACTGGAAGCCAAATTGCCAACATTCACTGGATTATGGAAAAAACAAGGAGGTTCCAAAAAAAAATCTACTTCTGCTTCAATGACTACACTAAAGCCTTTCACTGTGTAGATCACAATAAAATGTGGCAAATCCTCAAAGAGAGTAGAGCACCAGATCATCTTACTTGTCTCCTGAGGAATCTGTATGTGAGCAACAGTTAAAACCAAACATGGGAACAACTGATTGGTTTAAGATTTTAAAAGGAATATACCAATGCTGTATATTGTCACCTTATTTAAATCATATGCAGAGTATATCATGTGAAAGTCCAGCCTAGATGAATCAAAAGCTGGAATTAAAATTCCTGGAAGAATTATCAACAATCTCAGATATATAGGCAATACCACTATGATGTCAGAAAGTAAAGAGGAATTAAGAAACCTCTTGATGAGGGTGAAAGATAACAGTTTAAAGCTCACTTGAAGGTTAAAATTAAAAAAAAAAAATTAAGTTGGCAACTGGTCACATCATTACCTATCAAAAAGAGCTAGGAGAAATGGAAGCAGGGTCAGATTTTGTATCCTTGGACTCAAAAATCACTGCAGACTATTCCTACAACCATGATATTAAGAGATGCTTGCTCCTTGGAAGGAAAGTTATGGCAAATCTGTATAGCATTCTAGAAAGCAGAGGTATCAAGGTTATATAGTCAAAAGTTATGGTTTTTTTCAGTAACAGTATATGGTTTTAAGATTTGTATTATAAGGATCTGAGTGCTACAGAATCAACACTTTTGAATTGTGGTGCTGGAGAAGACTTTTATGAGTCTCTTAAACAGTAAAGAAGTCAAATAAGTCAAGATTTAAGAAATTAATTCTGGCTATTCACTGAATGGAAGGTCAAATACAGAAGCTGAAGTTTAAACACTTTGGCCACAGAAATGAGAAAATGAGTCATTTGAAAAGCCTCTGATGTTAGAAAGGCAAAAGGAAAAGAGACAGCAGGGGATGAGATAGATAGATGGTACCATGGAAACAATGAGTTTGCATAGACTTTGAGAGATAGTGGAGAATAAAAGAGCCGTTATGCTACAGTCCATGGGATCACAAGAGTCAGATACAATTCAATGACTGAACAACAATCTCTAGTCTCCTTCAAAGCTGGTAGATGTGCTACTTCTCTTCTCTTCCCTACCCCAACCCCTCCAATTGTTAGTGCTCTTACTAGTTCTCAAGTTATCATGGATATGCTCATCTATTTAATATAATGTAACCTTCAGCAGAATACATGCTTCTTAAAGTCAACTATTACTTTCATTTTTGTCTTTTATATTCCTGGCACCTTTCACATAATAGACACAAAATAGATGAATGTGATTGAATTGAATGGGATCAAAACTAAGGAAGTCTTAAGTGCCTATAGTTATTAAGGCACAAGTCATTTTGATTCCACAAGTCTACAATATCAAAATTAGCATAGGTTTTGTGAGGGTGAGGGGAGGTGAAATACAGAGGACTCTTATTTGACCATCCAAATTGCCGATCTTTTGATCTTTTTTTTTTTTTTTTTTTAACATTAAGCTTAGTTCCAAGGGAAATTATTTGAAAAACCAGAATAATGCTAGAAATACAATTTTCCTGAAGTTGCTTACTCAATTAGAACAAGACAATTTAAAAAAACATGATCCATTTCTGCCAATCCCCAAAACACAAGGACTTGTTCATTTTGCCATATAAATACTCAGTTTTATTTCCAATGAAAATGGAGATTCAAAAACTACTTCTCTGGCAGCAAGTGCTATCACACATATCTCTAAACATTAACCAACAAAGTACTTTATCCTAATGCTACCATTCCCCACCCTTTATACAACATGTCATTTGGTAAAGAGAAACAACATGAAATAACCCAATTCATCTCATGCCATAGTTGTACTAAGGTCTGTTCTCTATTAGGCGACTTCAGGGATTTCCAGAGACATATACAGGAGGGAGGTGAATTTTGAAGGATGAGTCTCTTCAACTCCAACAGAAGTTGAAAGCAATCTAATCAAAGGGGGATATATATGTGTTTATTAGTTCATGCGTTAGTTTTTCATAAACTTTGTTACACTCTAGAGAGATTAAACAATTTTTAATTCATATTCACATGTACAGGATTCAGATCCACAAGATTTCAAATCCTACTCTGGGTTCTTACCAGCTTTTTCACTGACCTGGAGCTAATGATTCCTTCCAGGATGGGGGGGAGGGAGAAGAAAAGCCATTTCCGTCCCATGCCTCAAAGAGATACTGAAGAGATCTACTCTCTTAAACTGGACTGCTTAAACTCTCATAGCCTCAAGGGATCATAGATTAAAGAGTTGACATTACCTTAAAGGTCATTTATAGATGTGGGAACCAAAGGCCCCTTCAGTGGGCAAATCTCAGAAGTTTTAAACAGACTTAGAAGAATTCATCATCCTTTCTGCTTAGGAGCTCCTAGAGAGCAGGAAGTTTTTCACTTTTTTATTTGCTTCTCCTTGGTTTAGAACACTGCTTAGAGGTACTTAATAGATGTTTTGTTCATTAATTGATTGTAAATTGTGAAAGGAAAATTCTCTGAGGCTCCAGAAAGGGTATTGTGTCCTACAAAGCCTGAAAGAGGGAAAAAGGGCAGATTGCATGAGAATATTTTTCCAGAGTACTTTGATACCCTTAGAAGTAAAGTATCATGGTTTTTTTTGGTAATTATAAACAACATCCATCGTTTCTTTTTTAAAGATTCATCAAAAATATTCTTGCCTAATATGTTTCTCTTAACCAATTTTCATGAACTAAAACCCAAGTTCACAAAACCAAAAAATTTAAAAGAATCCTTTTAAAGTAGAAGTTATTTCTATGCTAGGCTTTCTTCCCAAATGTGAACATTTGTTTCATTACCTTTATATCTTTCTGAAGTTTCCAGACTGACTAGTCTCTAGCCTGGGAATGTAGAATGTATCTCAGATCACACAGGCACAATGAAGGCCTCCTGAAACAATCCTAGCTCTTTGCCTGTCAGTATTTGCCAGAGGGTGCAACAAAGGGTGAAAAAAATCCATCATGAAAAATCCAGTGTCAATGTACTCTCCCAATTTATTTACTGACCTTCAATGCCCAGCCATATTCCTGACCCTCATGAGATGAAGCCTAAGGGGAAAACGGCCCTGAGTACCAATTCTGATATCCTGTTGTTCTGGGGTCTAAATTAAGTGTTAATTAATTACCACTGGCATTTTTGGCATTGCCTGTCAAATTGGATTTAGGGATATCTTTTCATTGTTTAGAAATAACAAAAATCACATGTTTCCATTTCCTTTTATTATACAACTGTATTTTAAAATTCAGCAAATGTATCTATGACCACTGCAGGTAGCTTTCAAATACAACGAACAGGAATTGGTATTGTCAATTTTGATTAATAATCCTTCATTAATAAACATCCTGTTATTCAGTCTCCACCTGCAGTTGCTGATGTTGCCTGGAATCAATTAACTCATATAATTTGATTTATTTTACAAAGACATTTTTGGATGTGCTGTGCTGATGATAAAGGTTCTATATTAGCAGTTCTTGATTGCAAGTTAGATTGCACCTGAATGGATTTCTTTGTGTGTGCATGTGTGTGTATGTGTGTGTGTGTGTGTGTGTGTGTGTGTGCTGTGCAAGTGGGTGGTAAGGAAATGTTGTTTGAGGAATTCTTGAATTAAAGAATTAATTTTAAAACTTAGTGGGGGGTTTTCCTCCTGAATTTTCAGACTTAGTCTAAAGACTTCTGAGACACACAGGCCCTGAAAGTTGTGGAGCCTGTCTCTAAAACAAATTCATTAATCAGATTAGCTAGTCTGTCACAAAATCAAGGAATAAAATAATACCCTGGGCTAAAGTTACAAAGACAACCAGGATGACAGTGACCCTGGATACAATTCAGATGCAAATATAATTATCTTCCTATATTTTTTTCTCTTCATTTAAATATTCACCATCATTATTTAAATATAGTTTTAAAGTCAGTAAAATACTTTCAGAGACATTATCTCATTTCGATCTTGCAATTATGAAAAGGTAGATGCTAACAATATTATTACCTCCATTTGATGGAGAAACTGAAGCTCAGAGAGTTTGAGTGATGGCTAATAAATGTCAAGTGAAATATGAACTTTGGTCTTTATGGTTCCAAATTCAACATTTAATCCACCAGGCCAAACTGCTTCTCTCATAAACCGTAATAGTTAAGTCATTCCATTGGATTCCAATTATGAATTAAATAACAGTACTTCAAAAAACCTGTGTTTTCTAAGTTTTCAGGAATAGCCAGATATAATGACAGCATACTTCTGAGAAAATCACAAAACTTTGTAATCATAGTATTTCTGATCTTCTGCAGTATTCCCATAAGTAGTCCAGGGAAATGGAAATCAAGAGATACTGATGAGGTTCTCAATGGTATTTTAGACACAGAGAGAAGACTCTGATAGAGATCAGTTTAGCTCCATGGTCCCACCCTCTGGGGTAGTCATCCAGTCTGAAGTCCAAGTTGTGTCAAACCCCTGAAATCCACTGATTGAATAGGGTCCACCACTCTCACCTTGCCATCTCCTGGTAGAAATCCCAATCATGTCTCTGAGGTTAAATTTTCCCTATAAACCCACATGTACAAAAATGTTTATAGCAGCTCTTTTTGTGTGAGCAAAGAATTGGAAAAGGAGTAGATGCCCATTAGTTGGGGAATGGCTGAACAAGTTGTGGTACATGAAGGTAATGGAATATGATTGTTCTGTAAAAAATGATGAACAAGCTGATTTTAGAAAGGCTTAGAAAGATTTACAGGAACTGATGCAGAGAGAAACAAGGAGAACCAGGAATACATTGTACGCAATAACAGCAAGAATGATCAACCATGAAAGTGTTCTTATCAGTGGTTCAGTGATCCAAGGCAATACCAATAGACTTTGGACAAAAAATTCCATCTGCATCCAGAAAAAGAACTAAGGAGACTGAATGTAATCAATACATGCTATGTTCACTTCTTTTTTGTTTTTTGTTTTTTTAATCTCTCCATTGGTTTTTCCCTTTTGCTCTGATTTTTTCTCTCCCAACATGATTCATAAAGTAATATGTATTAAAAATAAATAAATTAAAAGAAATTCTCCCCATAAAATCTATTTATGAGCCATCTCATGGCTATTGCCTTGCTTTGGGTTAGTCCACCATGGTACTCTGACTTGTAGTGTCTTTCCCCTTCCCCCATGCCAAGTGACATCTCTTCTAACTCCACTATGCTTCTCAACCCCACTTCTCTATATAGCATCCTAAAAGAGTTAGTTAGCTAAGTCCCTTTCAGAATTTAGCCTGCCAATTTGGACATGCCCCAACTTCAGGGGGTACTCCCTTTTCAATGGGCAATTGTGAGTTCCACCAAGAAACTTGTCTTTCATATGCTCTCCCAAGTCTATTTCATATTTACCACTTCTGGTGTCTATGTATCCCTTCATTTTGTCTGTAGCCTATTCCTCTAAATAAATCTACCATTTGCCATCAAGAATGGCCATTGTGAATTCTTTACATGACCAAACACTAACTTTTGGTGCTTGCCATTATCTGGTGTCTACATCTTCCACATCATTTGGTCCTCAAACTGCATCTATTCCAAATAACAATTGGAGAGGATCTTTCTAAAGTTCAAATTAGAACCCTCTTCTCCTACCCCCCACATTCTCACAAATAGACAGCATAGCAGTAATATCAATGGAGGCAGATCTTACAGCCTACTCCACAGAACCATTTGCTAAATTTTCAGTTTAAGTATTTATACTTCAGAAATGGGCCAGTGCTCCAAAACATGGCTGTATTTATTGGGATTTTTTAAATTTATCTAAACTTAAGAAAGTGATAGAAAAATGTAAATGATGCAGAATTTAAAAGTGTCATGGGTACATTTTTTTTTTCAGAGCAACCTAATAAACATTTATCAGCACAGCCTTGCAGCATAATCTAAAGCAGTGACTTCCAATCTGTTTGAGTGTAAAGATGCCTTTTTTAATGTAAAAAAGACTTTGGAAATCACAATATGAAAATAGTTATACTCAACAGATATTGATTGAGGGCAAAAAGTTAGTCCTGGTTCAGTAATATCTACATACCAAAGCCCATTGAAATGAGACTCTCTTCTCTTTGGTAGAGATCAATGTGAGTTCATTGGCTTGGAGAACGCCCTCATCTTCATCAATGCAGATTGGCAGCTAAGGTGCCAATCGATCATCTTAGAAACTAGCAGGAACATTGACAGATTAAGTGATTTTCCCAGGGCCATAATCAATGTGTTTCATTGGTAGAACTTGAACCCTGGTTCAACCTGACTCTGAGGCTAATACTCTATCCATTATGTCACACTGCTTCTACACTACAAATTTGTGATTTGTTAGTCACAATTGTTATTGTTCATTTATGGCTGACTCTTCATGATCCTATTTGAATTTTCTTGGGAAAGATAAAAGAGTAATTTACCATTTCTTTCTTCAGTTCATTTTTATAGATGAAGAAACTGATACAAATAGTTAAGTGACTTGCACAGGATCACATAGTAAGTTTCTGAAGCCAGGTTTGAAGTCGGGAAGATAAGTCCTCCTGACTCTAGGTCAAACACTCTATTCACTGTGCCATCCATTCCACAATAGTATCTACCTAATCTACCCAAAATAGTACCATGCCTGGAGCAGAAATGCAAAACTCACACAGTCTACCTAGGTAAAAAATCCTTCCTGTTGTCCATACATGATAAAAATAAGGTCCTGTGTCCTTCATCATGTTTGGCTTAGCAGTAGCACCTCTAAGTCAAAGCATACTGACATAGCATAGTTCAAACTGCTTTTCAGATTAGTTGCCTCAATTCATAGTTCCACCAACATGTCATTCCACAATCCTTCCACATGGCTTATTCCAAATTTTGTCATTTCTGCCAAATTGTCTTATATACAAATGAAAACTTGGAGGGGTTTTAGATAGCATTGACGGATTGTTAATATTTTTTCATCATCTTTATCTATATGGAAATTCCTTCAACTGATAACAAATCTCAACCTATCATTTATTAGATGGTCTTCTAGAATCAATAGACAGTAGTTGAAAAATTCTGGACAGCCTACAGATAGATGAGCTACTCCAGACAGGGCAAGACTGGATCTCAGATAATAGATACACAATCTATCATCATTTTTTAATAAGAAATGAACCTATTTTCTCTAAGGGAAACCAATTTGAGGAATAAAAAATATTTTCTATTCTAAATTAGATATAATTTACCTTTCTCAAGAAGGAATTGATCTGTTCCCTGATGGGCTGGGAGAAAATAATAAGAATAAGGCTAAAACACTGACCCTCAAGCTCCACCATGTATTGAGAAGAATATTATCTCCTAACTTAGAGGTGGGGAACCTTTTTTTCTACCAAGGACCATTCAGATATTTATAATATTATTCACAAGCCAAACAAAATTATCCAGCTTATAGAACTCAAATGATGGAAGATTGTTGTATCTAGCTTTCAGCTCATTGCCTGTGGTTGCTTTGGTAGGGCCAATCAAACCAGATGATTTTGCAGGCCATATATGGTCTACGGGGCAAATATCATCCACCTCTGCCCTAATGGAAGACTTTCAACTATCAAATGGAGAATACAAAGGAAATTTTTAGATAGTTAGAAGCAAATACTAGATCATCACAGACAAATCTTTATATTTTTGTGAGCCTTTTTGGACCTTAGAAATTCAAGGCAATATAATTCAGTAAAAAGAAGACTTGGGATTAAGTCCTACCTCAGACACTCCTTATGTGAGTCATAGGGAGTCATCCATTTCTCTTTCCCAATCCTAACTTTCCACACTTATAAAAGGAAGGAGTTAGTCGGTTTAGATGGCCTCTAAGGACCCTGGCAGAGACTGATGAAGAATAATCATTACAAAAGCTGACCTTATTTCTCCATGACAGGTCAGAATTTGGTATTATTGTTTTTATTATTAAGGCCTAAATTTTTTGTCGTTAAATGAGAATTTCAAGTTTAAGAATTATGCCTTGATGAGAGACAGCTAAGTCTATAAAAATGGATATTATTTTTTATATTTCTCCCACCACTAAATTCTGAATTGAATTAGTCACAGGGCCTGGTCCATTTTGAAAAAGAACACAAGTTGTAGCAAAGTATGTAAATCATGCCCTAACAGCTCCTTGGTGAAGCAGAAGCCTATTATTGCATTCTTTCCCTGAACACCCTCAATAAAGAATATCTAATTTTGAAAAAAAGATAATTTAGAAATATTTTATGAGATTTTCTTTAGTGACAAAAGTATGATAAATGACAATTGCTACCAAAGCATCTTTAGTTTATATCCACAGTTTGCAATTAGAATTCATTAGACACAAGAGCTTACAAAGAACATTGATTTTAAGTATAGTTATATATAAAGGAAATACAGAATATTAAATGCCAGACCTGCATCCATGCAGCATTATGATTATATATGTAAGCATCAAAAAGTTTTTTTAAAGTATGAACACCACCACACTATCATATTTGGTTTAATATATTATTAATGGTACTTATGTAGCAGTAGGTTAGATTCAAAGACATATTCAATATAAACATTTTTTATAATAGGAGCAACTTTTGCCTGTAAACTTCCTCAATTTAACTAGTCTATATATTACATTCAATATAGTAATCTAGATTGCAAATTCAGAGTTCTCATTGATTGTCATTCACAAGCAAATCAGTGAACTGATGTATTTCTCTAGCCTTCCGCTTATACAATACTTTTTTAGTTCATTCCGTTAACAAGCATTTACTATATACTACTAGATATAAGCCATTACTAGGTGCTGGACATACAAAGGCAAAAAATGAAATATTCATTGCCTTCAAAGAACTTCCATTCTATCCAGTTAGCAAAGCTGTCGATTTTAATACTTCATGAATTAAAAAGTACTATAGAAAATTCAATTGATATTATTAGGTTTTTGTTTCTGTGTCTGTATGTGTTTTTAAAAGGATTATAATCTTAGTCAATACAGGAAGCTTCCCTCTGTCCTAAACTGGGGATTTGGAGAGCAGTCTCACTGGTGTGGTTTTTACAGAATATTTTAAATGTAGCCCCTTTAAGAAAGCTGACCTAAAAGAAATGTCAAAAATCCCCTACTGAGCATGCTCACGCTGATTATTTTAACCTTTTCTAACTTTAAAAATACATCACCATTTTCTTCAAAAACTTGGCTTCCTTTCCTTTCCTCAGTGGTAACTAAAGTCATGCCAAGTTGGATGTTTTTAGCTTCAGCTATTTTAGAGCTATATGTGATCCCCCACCCCAAAAGGTTGGAATGCTTTTTTTTCCCCAGAGTGAAAAAGCAAGCATATGTTTTTAACACTCACATAACTTAAAAAAAAAAAGAAAGGATTGAAGTTAACATTCTGTAATATCCCACCTTTGGACTCATTCTAGTCTCAGAGTAGGAAATTTAAGCTTGAAAAATTGGGGACGCATATGAAAGAAACTAATATGAAGACTCAAGTCTCTAAAAAAGAAATCCAGAGTATGTCTATAATGTGGAATGCTATTGGCTTCTTAAAAGTCTGCAGCTATTGTTTTAAAGATGGTAGCAGAGACACAGTCAGTTTGGAGTGTTGAGCAAGATGGACCACACACAAATGTAATTTCAAAACATCAAAAGAACATGAAACTCATACTTAGAAACACTGGAGCATCTTGAATACATTTTTTCCAACAATAAATGATGTGGAGAATTAGAAACAAAGATGACCTTGGAGAGATGTAGTCTACCTGATAAGTTGATTTTCTCTTATAATTTAGACAAACAAAAAAATAGAATAAATGTGATGTGAGAGGTGGAGAGATCAAAATATATAATTGATTCCCTCAAAGTAGAGTATAATCAAAGATTGACAGAACTATCCAGATAGTCAATGACAGCTATGTCTTCATTACTGTTTGTTGGAAAATCATCCTTAAACATCTCTACAGATTTGCCTGAGCATCTAATAGCTACCTGATGTCCCTAAAACATCCCCTGAAGAATGCAGAGGGTGCAGTTTCAGCAGCTTCAATTAGCAGCTTTGAAGATAAGCAATAGTTCTGCTTTATATGGTAACTATGCCAGTAGAAAGAGTGCTAATGTTTATATAAAGACAGGAATATTATGCAATCCCACTTTTGAAGTAAGTAGTGTTGTATCATGTTGGACATTGAATCACATCAGTGACTGTGTTCTACCAAGATCATTACTGCAAATGATGCACAAAGTTTTATTAAACAGCTATAAGGGCAGGCTTCTAGAATTCAGACCAACCAGGTTTGGAAAATTCACAGAAAGTAGGAATTATTATGATGAAAAAGTACTGGTATCAAGTCAAGTCAGAGGAACCATGAGAAGAGAAGATTTTCAGAAGTGGTGAAGAATACATGGAGTTTCCAAATAAGTTGTTCTAAGTGAATTGATCAAATCAACTTATTACTTTGGAGCTATAAAGAGATAGAGTCAAAGTCTTTTCTAGAGAATAAAAACAGAGTGGTGATTATAGCTCTGGTATCAGGGTATTTATCAACTTTTGAAAGGAAATTGTTTCTGCTTTACTTCCAAACTAATTACCTTGGCAGGTATTTTAAATTACCACTTACAAGGTTCTTACTTACAAACTTCTAGGTTCCAAATAAACTAGCTTTCAGGATGTAATAGAATGTGATTATATCATAAGAAATAACAAAATTGATAGTTTCAGAAAAAATTGGGACGATCTCTATGAACTAATGCAATGTGAGGTGAGAACTACAAGAGACATCTATATAATACAGTAGTATAGGGAAAAGCAACTTTGAAAGATTTTAGAACAATAGTGTTGTTACAGTATACAATGCTTTCTTGATTCTTCACTTCATTCTTCTTCATTCTCACTTCATTCTTCACCATTTTGTGCAAGTTTTCCCATGCTTTTGTAAGATATTGAGTTTATTATTTCTTATACAACAGTAGTATTCCATCATAACCACATACCAATTTGTTCTGCCATTTTCCAATTAAGATCCCTGCAATTTCCAGGTTCTTTGACTATTATAACAACACATATTAAAAATAAAGGACATCTGAAGAAAGATACTGCTTTCAAAGGGAAAACTGATAAATAGAAGCCTGGTAGAATAATTTTACATGTATGTGTATGTGTTTAATGGTAACTATCTGTAGGGCAGGTGTGGGGAAGGGAGGAAAAAAAAGAATAAGGTTATCATGCAAATTTCTTTTTTATATATTTAAAAACAATAGCAAGTTGCACATAATAGATTTGCAATTTTATTTGCAATCATCTTTTATATTATACTGTGTTATATAAATGCTTGTTTTTTTCTTTATTTCCTTAAGTTAAAAAAATAAAATAAATGTTTAAAAAAATTGTTGAGTTTGGAATTTGGACAATGCACTGACAATCTATAAGTAAAGGACACTGAAAATAAAACATGCCAAAATGATGATACACTTAAAATACAAATGGGACTTGCTTTGGGGGTATGGCCAAAGTGAGAATTTATTTTGCTAAACTATAAATACTTTTCTGAGGATTTTATTTTTTGTTGTTTGTTCAATAGGGGGCAGGTAAAATTCATTAGTTAATTATTTAAAAACTGAATTTTCAGGAGGTTAAAGGCAATTGAATTGATGATACTATGTGGGTATCACCATGTCCTTTTCACTCTAGTCTATTTTTTTCCTTCCAACTCTTCTGTTGCCCCTTTTTTGTTATCTTGATTACACTTCTCCTTTGCCAACTTTGTTTCAAATCTCTTCATTTCCAAAACTTCTCCCCTGTATTGATTTCCTGTCTATACCTTGCACTACTCTCTAATATTTGCATTCATTTTTGCCAGGCTGGCTTTTAAGATACAGCTACCATAACTTTAGGGCAGCTAGGTAGCATAATGGATAAAGTGACAGACCTAGAGTTAGGAAAACTCATCTTCCTGAATTCAAATCTGGACTTGGGAGCTTATTAACTGTAACCCTGGAAAAGTCAGTTAGCTCTAATTGCTAGGTATTTTAAATTATCACTCAGTTCCTGATATGGTTAGAGAGAGAGAAGAGAGAGAGAGGGAGAGAGAGAAAGAGGGAGAGAGAGAGAGAGAGAGAGAGAGAGAGAGAGAGAGAGAGAGAGAGAGAGAGAGAGAGAGAGAGCGAGCACTGGAGAAGAAAATGGCAAACCACTCCAAAGTCCCTGCCAAGAAAACCCCAAATGGGATCATGAAGAATCTACATGACCGAAAGGACTGACAACAACAAAAGCCCTAATTTTCTCTCTCCCTTTGTTTGTATCTTGCTTCCCTAATCTTAGCTCTTGGTCAGTCTTTCTGTTCATTACTATTGCCCTTGCTGCAGAATGCTCTCTAGTCAGCAAATTAGTCAAGTTATTTCTAGGAGACTGAGAAGCAAAATTCCCAATTATAGATAAGAAAAATTTTGAAACAAGGAAACATTAGGACAGACATAGGGACTGAATCTGTGATTTTATTGATATAAGGGAACTTCATCTTACTAACAAAGGTCACTGTCTTCTCTACAGTGTTTAAGTCTTAGTGGCCAACAGCAATGGTGTCAAATTCAAATAGAAATAATGACAACTGTACATAAGTATCCCATATATGCGTGTGTGTGTGTGTGTGTGTGTGTATGCACAGTTCCCTTTCCACTCCATCACATTGTGGGAAAATGAATTGAGAAATTAAAAAAACTGAAAATAAAAAAGTAAAGCAGTGATTAGAGCAGTTTAGAATTTGTTTCTGTATACTACTCATCTAAAAGAAAATACTCCCATTAGGGTTTGTTTTTGTTTTGTGTTTTTTTACAAAGATACTGGAGTTGTTTGCCATTGTCTTCTCCAGCTCACTTTACAAAAAGTGAGATAAGCAGGGTAAAGTGACTTGCCCAGGGTCACAGAGCTAATAAGTGTCTGAGCAGATTTGAACTCATGGAGATGTCTTCCTGACTCCTAGCCAAAAGTTCTATCCACTTCACCCCTTAGCTACCCTCTGTATTACCTACCAATTGTCTAAAAGGATTACCCAGGACCATAACATAAAAAAATATGACTTTCCCAGGCTCAGCCAAGATGAAAAGGGGGGAAAAAAATGTTTAAAATGTTTGCCAAAAGTAATGAGGGAAGGACACAATACAAAAAAAAAAAAAAAAAAAAGTTAAAGGAGGCTTTCTATCATCAGTTATGTACTGTTTATGAGTCTAAAATAAACAGTTAGCAAAGGATGTTGCTGTGCTGACAATGTTTGCCTTGTCTTACGTTCATCAGCTGGTGAATACCCCTAGTTTGCAGCTAAGCCAATCATCCATAAAGAAAAGTACCATAAGTAATAATGAGAGCACATTTGTGTATGTTGAATAGCAGGAATTCTAATTTATCATGACATTTTATACTCAGCTGAAATGAACCAAACTGTTTAAACAAATTGGGTTTATATAATCAGTAACTTTGTAATCCCTCTAGATGGGCCCTTGAGGAGAGGTACATTGGAAGAGCATTCTTGGAGATAGACGATGAGCTTTAAAAAATATATGTAGTCCTGCTTTTTTGACAATTGACTTTTGATTATATATCCCAAAACAAAGCCTGTCACCTCAATGATGATTTGCAATTTTAACATTTCAGGAGCTGGATGTTCTCCTCATTGACTGCCTGTTTAGTCTGTATATGTTGAAAACAAAAACTATACAGCTAAAAGTGGTACCAATGGTACTTTAACCTTTTTTTTCTGTCTGTATCCTGGACCCCTTTTGGCAGTCTGGTAAAGCCTGGAGACCCTTTCTCAGAATAATCTTTGAATTTATGAAAAATCATAATTGAAGGAAATACTAAATTTTAGTTAGAAGTTAATGAAAATAAAGATGTATTTTTTTTTTCCTTTCCAAGTCCATAGATCCCCTGAAATCTACCCTAGAACCTTTAAGGGATTTGTAAAAACTCCTTAGTTTGACTCATTTATGTTATATAATTACTAAATTTCAACCTTGTGGTTTTTTTAATTCATTAAATATTTAAAACTTAAGCAATTGATAAATGCTAAATATAAGATGTTTTAAGGCTGCATTCCCCAAACACAAGGCCAAACTTGGCAGGATCAGTCTAGTGCTGACAGCTAAAGTAAGGTGAAAGTATCATGAAAGATTCTGTCACATGCTTTGCTTAACTACAGAAATTCCCTTGATCACCTAATCTAATAACCTTGTCTTAAAAAGAAAAAAAAAAAAAAAAAAAAAGATGAGTTAGTCTGACATAACTTATTCTTAGTAACTGACTCCTTATTGGCACAAATTTTTCACCAGTTCACAAACCATTCACTTATTATATAAGTTCCATGGAAACAAAGATTTTTTTTTCTTTTCCTTTGTATCTCCAGCACCTGGCATATAGTTAGTGCTTAATAAACCAACATTTATCATTATAGTCTGTTCTAAATTCTGCCTGGGATTAACAAGAAATTCAATGTTTTGTAGTTTGCAGAATCTCTTATTTTGGGAAATTGCAACATAGTTTTCCAGAACCTTTACAATTTATTACCAATGGTAGGATATCTCTCATACCTTGAAGTTCTTTACTGACCTCGGGTCATAATTTATCTGAAGAGAACAACCTGAATTCATTTAGCAATGCTAAGTGCTCTCTTTATTTCTTTCCACATATCTTAAACTTGAATTTTTCCCAATCAAGTTTCTTCTTTTCCTTCTGATGCTCACTCTCCTTGTAAAAAGGCAATTAGTTTTTTTTTTTCCCATTCTTCCTATTATGCATTAACCTCACCCCATGTGTTTCTTCTTCCTTTTCTTGTTAAACATAGAACAAAAAATGCTTTTTTTGTTGTTCACAAGCCTCAGTTCATTCATTCTGATTTCTGTTACAAGTATACAGAACTCTACAATCCTAAAATCTAAAGTAACTATCTGATCATGTCAGTCTTCTTCTCCTTAATTGTCAAAAACTCTAGAATAAAGAATCTTAATTTTTTTTGCATCATAGTCCCGTTAGCTTTTAGTGAAACCTGTGGAACCCTTTTTAGAATGTTTTGAAAAGTACAAAATAAAAGAAGGAAGAAAACATATTTATTAAGTATCTATTTATCAGGCGTGGTACTAAGTGCTTTACAAATATCTTATTGATCTTATCTGATCCTCAACTCTAGGAAGTAGATGCTATTATTATCATGATTTGCAATTGAAGAGTTAGAGGTATACAGAGATTAAGTAACTTGCCCAGTTTGAGGTTATATTTGAACTCAAATCTTACTGACTCCAGGACCAGCACTCTATCCATTGCACCACCTAAGAATCTCTAAATAAAATACATAGAATTATGAAGGAAACAAATTATAATTAATTCATGTATAAATATAATAAAGTTCCCAAATTGCAGGTTAAGAATCCCTATGACAACATTTTTACACCATTCCCATCACTTTTCTTTTATGTAACAATCCTTAATTATTAGAATTAAGTCCAGAGTCACCATTCTTCTTGTTATTTCATCTGAGAAACTATTATAAATAAGTAAAATAATTGTCTTTGAATGATCTTAAATGATCTCTCCTTTTTTAATATTGCTTTATGGTTTTTGAGTCCAAAGAAGAATCTGAATTAATCTCTTATCCTGTACTGAGACCTAGCATGAGCAGAATTCAAGCAAAATTATCTTGGGTGATTGGCCAAACAGAAACCTGGTGTAGGAATTCTTCCCTATGCCTGTAAACCAATCCAAAAGAGGAGTCGGGTCAGCCAAATGGTCCCTGATGGGGGATGGGGGTAGAGAGGAGGAGATGTTGCCAGTCAAGATTTCACATATGAGGGAATTCCAAGAGCAGGATGGAGAGCTTAGGCTATAGTAGTGCCAATGCCCTAAACTATATATCTAGCATTTTGTCTCTGAAGTCCTTTCCTGCCCTTCTCAAACATCTTATACATTCCACACTTTTCTGTCAGATAAGTGAGCTCAATTATTTGTCCTGAGTTTTTTAATGCTTTATAGGAAGGGTTGGGAAAGATAAACTTAGCACCTCAAGCAATTCACTCCTATATTTTGTTTTTTATATCTTTGATCTAAATAACAACATACATAAACTCAAAAATTCAAAAATGGTAGGATTAAAAATAATGTTTCACATGATGCTCTTCCGTTCTTGAGACCTCTGAATATTTGGTCCTGATTTTAATGTAATAGTAGAAAGAATAAGGAGTAAGAGGGAAGAAATGTTGCTTTTCATTTATACTCTGCTACTAACCAAGTGGCCCTGGGAGATCTACCTCACATTTATGTGCCTCAGTTTTCAAACGTGAAGAAAATGTGGAAATGTGGTACTAAATGGGCTCTAAGGCCCTTTCTAACTCTAAAGGTCTGATGTCTTAATTACCATTGGCTCTCTAACATTCTATTGTTAGGTCTTGATTCTTCTACTCAACATTTGCCAAACATTCCCCATTCCATATTCTATGGCTGACTTCAGAGAAGTGTAGTAAGCTGCTGAAGAAGTGGAAAAGAGAAAAGCATTTAAAGATGCAGATAAGTGGGCTAATAGAGTCCCCAATCTGTCCTAGTCTCTATATCCCTTGGAGAGCTGTAATAATACTAATAACTTACATTAATAGAGCACTTTCGAGTTTACAAAGTACTTTCTTCCCAACAACCCCATGAGGTAGGTAGGTAGGTAGATTGGGTCAGGTTTTATTATCCCTCCTAGACAAAAAAGAAAATTGGAGGCATTAAGGATATTTAAGTAGCCTGTCTATGGGAACATTTTGTGCCAGCTGCAGACAATTAACCTGATGCACTTCATTCCCACTCTAGTGCCCTATCTACAAGACCAACAATGTAACTCACCTGCCTGCCTATCTCACAACTCATCCATAAAGCTCTAATCTACTTTTCTGAGAGAACTCATTAACAAGTATTGAGTCACCACTGTGAACAGAACTCGGTAGTGGGTGCTATGAAGGGATGCCAAAGTAGAAGACAGAAAGCCTAATCTCCAGTTTGTTATCTTATTGAGGGAGATAAAGCTGCTGGGCAGTGAAATGATTTGAAGATAAAACATAAAGCAACATATTATTGCAAAATGATGTAGTGTAAATTGAATGAATACTGATATGCCAGTTGAGTCGGGAAAGTGATCAGAAAGCATGCAGTCTATTCTAAGAAGGCTTCCTAGAAGCTGTGAGTTTTAATTTAGGTCTTTAAGGAACTGATAAACAGGAGTAGAAAACAAAAAAAAGGAAGAAAAGAGGAACAAATGTGTGTTGAGGCAAGTAAGTGGGAATTACTTAGCAGCTTGGAACTGGGTAGGCAGAAGCTGTACACATTTTTTCAAATAGGCAAAAACTAGCTTGAGGTATCTTCTTAATCTTTATTTTTTTTAAAAAATGAGACATCTAAGGCTTTGGCTAAAATTTTCTCCTCAATTGTGAATTTACTTGGATGAATTAAATTCAAAGATTAGAATATGATATTAATGCCAGATTTGGGAGAAAAAAGTGGGTCTATAGTACCAAGCAAACAATTAATTGGGTATTTTCTTTCCTACAGGACCATAGTTTTAATGTCATTCTCCAAGGAATTGAAATGATACCAAATATGAAATGATTTATTTATCCTCTCTACCTTCATTGCCTTAGTAATTATGTCCACAAAGCAATTTCATGACCTTTTCCAAAGTGACACCTAGAGCAGTTGTTGATGCTCTAAGTGACACCTTTGTCTTTCATTTTGACACCAAATAACATTGATAATTAAATTACTTTGGCAGGAGAAAAGAAAAGGCAGTTCTGCCATTTAAGGTAAATTTGCAAAGTAAATCATTTTTGCTGCTCCTGTGATTATTTAAATGTATTGTTTCTAAGGGAGTAAAAGGGAAACTTGTCTCTTCCCCAAAAAGAGTTCAAGCAGAAAAAGTCTTCATAAGTCTAAACCATTTGGAGTATATTTTTGCATCTTTAAACTGCACGTGCACAACTAACTGTTCTTAGCAAACATATCACTTCATAGGTGGAGGATATCTTATTACCAGGTTATTTTCCAGTACATTTGGCATAGTTAAAATAAAGTGTATTAACTTTCTTGTAGAATAACGTTGAAAACAAAGTTGTCCCAAGCCTGAAAGCTTCAACCATTGTCAGCGAGTTAAAAACTGACAGGAGGTCCAAATAATCAACTCTGCCTGGTGTATATACTGTAGTTTTCCCCTGGGATATCTGGTCTAATCCTACAATGTATCTGACTGGCATGAATGTAGAATTACTTTCAATAAAGATTTTATTTCAAGCTTGGATGATTTCCCCCAAAACATCTTGTCACTGAGGCAAAGTATATCATAGAATATCTGATTTTTTTCCCCACAAGTCAGCTTTCAAGGGGAAAAAAAAAAAAGCATTTCAACGCAAGTACTCAACTCGGGTCAATTCACTGGTAAAAATCACGTTTTAACATATCTAGCCTGATTAAAGATTTGCTATATTTAAAAAATCAAGGAACTGTCAAGGAACACTTTCCCCCAAAGCTTATATATGTAAAGAATAAGTAACATATTTGCTTTTCTATGGTTTGCAGGCTCTATTCAGTAGCCTGCAATTGAACTGTGCTCAGAAAAAAAAAAATTTCCACACTAACACCCTGGATCTAACATATTTGCCTTTATGCATGTGTGGAATAGTTAAAGGTCATTTCTCCCAGTAAGGATGGAATTATTTCTTCACTAAAAGAGAACATATATGTATATGTGTGTGTTTGCACACACATATTCCAATGCTAGAATCATACTAAAATCCTCTTCTTTGGTTTTTTTCTCCCCTCTCTTTCTTTTCATTAACAATACCAAATTCAGTCATCTTATTGATAATAGGTTAATATCACATAGTTCTATTTTGGTTTTATTTAAATATTCAATTTGGGGTTTATTTACAGCTTCTAAACCATAGTGTTACATTGTTTAATTTAATCTTTTTTCACATAATCTTAAAAATAATTTTTTACCTGGTCTACTTAAAAAGAGAGCTTTTCTGATTAGAATAGGTAATCTGTGAGATTCCAATCAACAAACATTTATTAAATACCTAATATGTAATTGGGAGCATGATAGAGGCTTCAAAGACAAAAATGAAAGCATCCCTATCATCAGAGAACTTGTATTCAATGGGGGAGAAAACACATATACATATACAAGTATATACAAAATAAATTATTGGTGGAAACAAGAACTAGTTGCTTGGATGGTCAGGAAGGCCTCAGGTAGAAGTTTTGCTCCAATTAAACTTTAAAGAAAATTGGGAATGCCCAAAAAAGGAGGAAATTCATTCCAAGAATGGGAGACAACCTGTACAAAGACTTGGGGACAGAGGCAATGGTATGTGTGACAAGTGTTTGGTTTGAACATAGAGTTCATGGAGGGGATTAATGGATAATAAACCTAAAAAAAAGAGGAGGGAGTCAGATTGTGAAGGGCTTTTATTTACACTTAAATAGAGGCAATAAGAAGTCATTGGAGTTTATTGAGTTTATCCCCAGGGAAGGGAAGTCATCAGACCTGTGCTTCCGGAACACCGCTTTGGTATCTATGTGAAAGATGGAGAAATGAGGGGAAAGATGAGCCTGTGAACATTTAAGAAGTTGTAGCAATAGTTCAAATGAAAGGTGAGAAGGGCCTTAACCTCATGTGGTGGCCATGAGTGAAGGGCAAGGGGCTGAAGCAGAGGTTTTGGAGGTAGACTCAATGAGATATGGCAATTGATTGGCTTTATGGATGAGAGAGAGAGGGGTTCAGTATGACTCTGAGATTTTAAAACTGAGTGGCTGGAAAGGTGGTGGTGCCTCCAATAGAAATGAGGAACTTCAAAAGAAAGATGGGCTTGGAGGGGGGGAAATCAAGTTCTGTTTTGGAGACGATGAAATTGAGATACCTGCCAGACAACCAACTTTAAATGTATAAAAACTTGTGATGTGGAAATAGAACTCAGGAGAAAGACTAAAGCAAGATCTATAAATGGGAGTCATCTTTATAGAGATTTTGTTGAAACTGCATAATCTGATAAAATCACTAAGAGAGAATATGTAAAAAGAGAAAAAAAGACCCAGGAGAGCCTTTCCAAGGCATGAGTAAAAGTCACATCAGCTATGTGTTAAATGAAAGACAAAGTTTAGCTAGCACATAGTCCTTACCCTCCTGGAACTTATAGTCCAGGAAGAAGATAAATCACAAGCATAGCTCTAATATACAGCATTACATAATAAATTCATAATTACAGTACAAAATATAATTATAAATGCATTATAAAGATAAAGATCTTTATTGTGGATTGTAGGGAATATAGATCAGAGAATGCTTTATGGTGGAGAGGGCTTCAGTTAAATTTTAAAGCAGCGATGGGGAACTTTTTTTTCTATCAAGACCTATTTTAATTTTTATAACATCATTCATGGGCCATACAAAATTATCAGCTGAAAGAACTCAAGCAGTGGAAGGTTGTTGTCATCTGCAGCTGTCTTGGCAGGGCCAGACCAAATGATATCATGGACCTTATACATCCCAGAGGCTGGACATTCTCCACACCTGCCTTAAAGGATGAACAAGAAGTAGAACATTCCAAAGATAGAGAATGATTTGAGCAAAAACATAGAGGTTAGCTAACATAGTTGAGTACTGGGCTAGAGTTCAAATCCAGCCTCAGACTCTTACTAGTTGGCATTGGGCACATTACTTAATCTCTTGTCTATCTTAGTTTCAATTGTAAAATAAGAATAATAATAGAGGATACCTCCCAGGGTTGTTGTGAGGATCAAACAAGATGGTTTTTTAAAATGTGTTTTATACAGTTTCTGGCACATGTTATGTGTTTTATTTATATTATGTGCTAAATATTATTAAAGATTTGGAGCATTTTTGTGGGGTAAGAGTATTTTAGCAATGCTGTGAATGGAAATATGACAAATCTGAAAAGTGAGGATAGCATCAGATCATTGGGAGACTTGGAAACATCATGCACAGGATATTTTAAACTTTAGCAAAGTTTAGTAAAGTAAAATTTTAAAGAGGAAAACCAACAAAAGGTTTTGAAAAATGAAGAAATCTATTCAAGATTATTTTGATAGCAATATATGTCACAATAACCTCTAGGTAGTACAGTGGACCTGGAGTTAGGAAGACCTCAACTCAAATGCAACCTCAGACACTTAGTAACTGTGGGACTTGTTTGCCTCAATTTCCTTATTTGTAAAAGGAGCTGAAGAAGGAAATAGCAAACTATTCCAGCATCCTAGTCAAGATGAAGTCAACAGAGAATCACACACAACTGAAATACTGATCAAAACTATGTGTCCCAAATTGCTCACCAATTTCCTCTTTCTGTTTAAGTAGTCTATAATATACTCCAAGCACAATCCTACTTGTGGTTTCTAACTCATAGAACCAGATAGCCATATCATGCTTGTAGGCAACTGGAAGGAGTCCATGTAAGGAAGACACTAAAGATATATGAAAAGCAAGGACTGTAGGAACAAGATCCTAGAGGAGGAAAGAGGGAATAGGATCAAGGGAATGTGTAGAGGTATCAGCCTTAGTGAGATATGAAAGAGGAAAGAGTGGGTAATGAGGTGGAGAAGTTATGATAAATGGAGGAGATGAGCTAAGGAAGCTCAAGTCAAATAATCTCAATGAAGTAGGAGGACTGGTCTTTTACTATGAGAGTGGGGAGTAGTGAAGTCACTGAGGGGAGAGAAGAAATGTTTTAGCAGTCTAAGGTATAAAATAGGAAATCAATAATGGCTTAGGAAAAGATTGTTGAGCAACGATACAGCTGAGCTTATATATCATGAATCAGTTCAACTTCATGACTTTATCTAAAAATGTTCCAGCAGCCCTGGAAAAGGAACTGAGAAACTATATCTTCAATCCTTGAGAAAATCTTTAGTGAACATCCACATTTAAATACCAGGAAAATTTATACAAGCTAGTTATAGAAGGAAAAGAATGCACAGGTCATGAACAATTGGTCAGAAGTAAGGAATTCTATAGCAATATCTGGTAAAAATGTTAAAGATCATGTGGTCTGAGATGTGATTAAGAATGAGTAAAGCCAGAGTGGGGAAGGTGGAGTAAGAAAATAAAGAGGAACCCCGGAACCAAGAAGTAAGTACATTTGCATAGTCCTCAGGGACTAAGGACTGAAATCAATATGATATGCCCTCTAAAGTAGTAGATTAAAGTTTACTAAAGATTAAATTCATAAATTAAAATTTTTGTTGTTGCTGATTATTTCTTGCCTTTCTCATCCCATCATAAACCGTAAGAATTACAAATGAAAGGTATTTAGTCTATCTTTCTAATTTGACAGATGAACAAGCTAAGTAAAATTACTTGCCCATCATAACCAAGATAAGCAATAAAGTCAGAATTCAGACACTTCCTATAAATTCAAATCCAGGAATCTTTCTGCTATATTATATTGACAATCTATCATATCTTTTTTTATCACAACTCTTTGAGGTAGGTAAGCTAAGTATAACTAGTTCCAATTTATAAGAGGCAAAACTGGGACAAAGAAACACAGAAATTGATTTCCTTCTCAAAGAGGACCAATGGCATCAAGAGGGGGATGTCTTGACTTGAAAGTGAATTG
Organism: Myrmecobius fasciatus; assembly: GCA_023553655.1. NCBI lineage: Eukaryota > Metazoa > Chordata > Mammalia > Dasyuromorphia > Myrmecobiidae > Myrmecobius > Myrmecobius fasciatus. Next base: position 440,373 of record JAJPUD010000714.1, read on the forward strand.
TATTTAAATGAGGTAAAACTGTGCAAAATCATCAGTCACCCTGTATCCTCCAGAGTCATCAGAATCCAGTGGTAAGATATAGGTCAGGACAACTTGTGATGAACTCAGATGCAGTGGAAGACCTTGGCCTTCACTCATTCAATAGTTAAGGGATAGGTAAGAATTGAGGTTTTTTAAAATGGCCTACTTTGTCTTCACAAAAGAATCATTTCTGTCCAAAACAGAAACAATTACTTTTTTTTTTTATTTTTAGAATTTTTTTTATTTGCATAACATATGTGTGGGTAATTCTTCAACAATAACCCTTACATAGCTTTCCATTACAAATTTTTCCCCCCAACTCCCCACCCCTCCTCTAGATGGCAGGATATCCACTACATGCTAATTATGTTAAAATATTGGCAAATCGAATATATGTATACATATTTCCAAACTGATCATTGTTGTGCAAGAAAAATCTTATCTACACAAACGATATATCAGATAAAGGAAACACAATGTAAGCAAACATCAATCAAGGGGTATGAGAATGTTATGTTGTGGTCCACATTTCATCCCTCTCTCTGGGTGTGTATGGCTTTCTTCAGTGAACAATTGGAGGTGGTTTGAAACATTTCATTGTTGAAGAGAACCATGTCCATCAGAATTGATCGTCATATAGTACTGTTGTTGCCGTGTATAATGATCTCCTGGTTCTGCTCATTTCACTCAGCATCAGTTCATGTAAGTCTCTCCAGGCCTCTCTGAAATCATCTTGCTGGTCGTTTCTTACAGAACAATAATATTCCATAATATTCATATACCATAATTTATTCAGCCATTCTCCAATTGAAGGGCATCTATTCAATTTCCAGAGAAACAATTACTTTTTAAACTCATTCTGAGCCAACAAAACAAAAACAATTTGTAAGAAAAGCTTGGACTAGGACTTATTATTGACCAATCAATGAGAATCAGAATAATTTCGTTTAAAGACATAGACAAGTAGCTCCCTTTGAATCTCAATAGACTTTAACAAAGCCTGGTTTTTCAAAATCATATTTCATGAAATCATAAAGGAAACAACAAAAGAATTAATTGTCACAGTAGAAATAGGGGATAGGGTTAGGTACTGGATCTGTGATTCCATTGGCATAAGAAACTTTATGAGGAGAAAAATCCCTCCTAAGTATTTACTAAAATCACAGAATCCTAAAGTGAATCCTAGCAGTTATCTATTTCAAATCCATATTTAGGGTATAAATCTCTCTTCTTCAACATTTTAATTAATGATCATCCAATTCTTTTTTGCTGTCTTCTAATGACAACAAACTTACAGATTCACAAGAAATACTCCTTTTTCAGAGAATTCTAATTGTAGAAAATTTTCCTAACATCAAACTAAAATTTATTTTCCTATAATTTCTATTCATATGTTATTAATAATTATGCTTTCCAGGACATTTGACAACCTTAAAATACCTGAAGAGAGTTCTACTGCTTTTTCTTAAGTCTTTGATTATTTAAGCTAAAGGTCTCAAATTTCCTTAACTGTTTTTCATACAAAATAATATTCATATTCTTCTTTACTCTGGCCACACTTCTCTGAATGCTTATCCTTCAATATACAATCTTAATCTAAAATCTATTAACCTTCGTTTTAAAAAATTATAGTTTTGGATGAAGATAACTGAAAGTGCTAATAATATGAAAGTATCCTCACTGGGAAATGAAAAAATCTCTCTTCCCTTCTCTCTCTTTTTTTTTAAAGAACAAGAACCAAAAAAAATTATTTTTTATTGTGATATTTTCTATCCTTTTTTAATCAAAAGCATTCAGCTCTAGATAAGGAATTATTCAAGTTATATGAGCTTTGGTCACATCTGCCTCACTTAGCTAAATTTATAACATTCAATTGAGCTTCATGCACAATCCTCAATATTATATATAAAATGTGATTGGTATTTGGTACCTCTTATTTCCTGCTTTCCTTATTAGGCAAATTCAGGTAGAGGATAAGACCAGTTTTATTTTTCCTTTACAGAAATAATTTGCATATATAATGTGTTCCTTAGTTCCTCTCTCCTGAGTCCAATACAATGTCTTTCCATGGATGTTGAAGTTACCAACTAGCTTTAGTAGAAGCTGAACAAATGAAAATATGGGCCTTTTTTGCTGTCAGTAGGATATAATCTTGAGGTAAAAGCCAAAGGGAGAGCATAGCTAAGACTGTTTTAATCTCTTCACTATTAATTTTCTACTTAAAATGAGTGAGAAGCAAGTAATGATACCTTTAGAAAGAGACAAACTTTTATGTAGAATTACTTCTAGGTAGGGGTAGTCAAGACCAGTTTGTTTCCTAACATCAAGATAAAATTTATCTTCCTATCATTTCTGTTCATGGGTTATTAATAGTTCTGCCTTCTAGGACTGTTACTTTTCTTGTATGTAAATATGTTCTCTGCAGTTAATTAAGTGTCCAAAAATAAGGTCACTCCAGATTTCTTTATGGGGTTGGCAAAAATAGGAGATTTGATACTGTTTTAGATCAAATGCCACTTATTTTACCACAGACCAGAAAACTGGCATAGGACTAGGAAATGAAGAAAAGAATAAATCCAAGCATTCCTCATTTTATAAGGTCATATGTTCCAAAAAGTTTGCCGGTAAAGCAAATATGCACTGAATATAGGGGCAGTAGATTTGTGTTAGTCCTGGCTCTGGGACAGATGCTTTATGTGACCTAGGACAGGTTATGTTTAGGGGTTAATTTCCTCACCTGAAAAGAGGGGTGGGGGGGAAAGTAAAATTGGACTGGATAATTTCTAAGGTCTTTTTAAGCTCTAGCATTCTGAAGAGAAAAGATTATTTTGGTTTTTTGCATTTGTGCATAGCACTGGTACCTTGGCTCTAAATAGGTACTATACATTGATTGATTTTATTGTTTGAGTATACTCTTAATTCATAATAAGAGAAAATTCAAGATAAGAGTAAAATCCCTCCCAGTAAGCTCACTTGAAAAGTACTAAATAGATACTGAATTAAAATGGTGACCAAGTTATGGCATCCTATGCTTCATAGTAGATTGATAGCTCCATTAGCTGAGCATAAACATACCACAGTAATTCACTTTAATTTTACCACTCTTTTGTGACTTCTGAAACTACCTCCTTCTTCTTCTTCCTCTTCTTCATTCCTCTTCTTCTTCCTTTCTCTCTCTCTCTCTCTCACACACACACACACACACACACACACACTCACCCCTCCCATTTTGAAAACTCTCAATCTCATATTATCTGTTTTATTATAGTAAGTATTTATAGTGGCAAATAGAGCTTGGCTATTGTATCATAGTTAACCCAGAAGGTGGTACTACCTAAAACAAAATATATTACAGGCAAAAAAGTCATCAAAATTGAGGCCTAAGTTTAGGGGGAAATGACTTAATTTTCTGTACCTTATTTCTGTAATTACATTAGTCTGCAATTTTTCTTCACAAAAAAAAAAATCTCTTCATGAAATAGCCTTCTCACATCATCAGCTGCCTCCTAGACATCTCAATCTGGATGTCTTATAGGTATCTACAATTCTATATGTTCTATAACTCATTATCTTTCACCCTTTTCCAAATTTCCCTATTACCTATTCCATCTTTCTTTCTAATCACCCAGACCAACAATTTTTTTTTTACCATTCTCAACTCCTCATTTTCTTATCCTACATATCCAATTCATAGACAAATCATGTCATTTCTACCTTCAAAATATCTCTTGCATATATGTCTTCTCTCCTTTCATGCAGCCACCTTCTTAGTACATGTCCTTGTTACCTCTTGCCTTGACTATTATTCTACTGCTGCTGTTCTTGTTCAGTTGCTTGAGTCCTATCTGACTCTTTATTGGTTTTCTTGGCAAGGATACTGTAGTAGTTTTGAGAAAAATCATTATTTTGCTATATTAATAGCCAATTATTAAATTAGAATTAATGCTTTTTTCTCCTTTATTTCTCATTTAGGGAACAGCCCTTATAGATCAGTCTCTGAAAGACATAGCTGATTGATGAGATGTCTCCTAACCCTGGGGAAACATGCTCCTCCATTTTGGGCAGATCTTATTTTTGTTTAAAATGTAAACAGAATGTAATCTAAGTGAACTCCTTCCCAAGACAATGATCTCAGAGCCCCTGCACCCATCCATTGGAGTTTAGGGTGACCCAACTCATAAAGGAGCGTGGTTTGGGTAGAGTTGGATTCTTCAATCTAGATTGCTGAGTCTAGGGATCAAACCAATTCTCAGCAGGAGGAGCTGAGGACTTCATTAAATGTCCATCAATCAGGATTGATTTTTACTACTCAGGGGCACCCTCTTTCCAAAAACATATTATGACTTTTAGCTCCTCCATGGTTTTGTCTTTGGTTATTGAGAGAAAACATTAACCATCAATTTCTTGATTATTAGTTAGCCTAATTAATTACTAATTGCCCAGAAACTCTGTCTCTCAGGTTTTTGATTCATCACAATTTGATATTTCCTTCTCTAGCTCATTTTATAGATAAGGAAACTGAGGCAAATAGGATTAAGTTACTTGCCCAGGTCACACAGGTAGTAAGTTTCTGAAGGCACATTTGAACTCACAAAGATGAGTCTTTCTTACTTTAGCCTTAGCACTCTATCCATATCACCTAGCTGCCTTGACTATTATAATAGGTCTTCCTGCTTCAAGTTTCTCCCCAATCCAATCCATTCTCCATTTAGATATCAGGATGATATTCTTAAAATAAACCTCTTATCAAGTTATATCCTTCTTCTCAATGAGCTCTAATAGTTCACTTTGCTTCCAGGATCAGATATAAAATCCTCTGTTTGGCATTTAAAGCTTTTAATAACCTGGCCCCTTTCTACTTTTCCAATCTTCTTATACTTTCCTCCTGCATATATTCTAGATTCTAACTACACTGGCCCACTTGGTATTCCTTGTACACAACAATCCATCCCCCACTGCTCTGATTTTGCACTAGCTCTCTGCCATCCTTTGGATTCTCTCCCTCCTGACCTCATTCTCTTGACTTTCTTCAAGATTCAGTTCAAACTCTACCTTCTGTAAGAAACCTTTTCAAGTCCTCTCACCTGCCTTCTCCTTTGTGATTACTTTCCACTGACTTTTTATATATCTTCTATATATCTAGTTATGGCCATATTGTCTCTCCAATTTTAGTGGGAGTTCTTTGAGAGCAGGAGTGGTTCCTATCTTTACCTGTATCCCCAATGCTTCACACATTTTCTGGCATATAATAAGGCCTTCAAAAATACTTATTCATTGACTGAATCATCCATTCTCTTGGCTTTAATTCCCACTTTTATACAATGAATTCCCCTATCTTTTTCTGTCATTGATTTCTTTTCTAAATACCAGATTCACAATTCTACCAACTAGCCTGGATGTCCCATCTTCACCTGGATGTACCATCTCAAACTCAATATCCCTAAAACTGAACTCATCTTACCTTCAAAACTGTTCTTTATTTCCCCACTTCTGATGCTTTCTACTATCATCTTGCAGCTTACTTTGACTCATTTTCCCCTATTCCACACCCAATAATTTAACAAGTCCATCAATTCCACTCCACAAGGCTAGTCTTTGTTTTCCATCATCACTTCTATTAATCTATTTCATACACTCAACAGCTTTCAATAGCTTTGTAGCTGTTTTACCCATTTCCAGATTTTCACCTCAAATCCAACCAAACACTGCTGCTAAATTAATTATCCTGATACCCAGCTCTGATTATGTTGTTTCCTTGCCCAAAACTTCCAGTGCCTCACATAATTACCTACTGGGTTGACAATCTGGCCCCACTTGCCTTAGCCTTATCTGACATTATTCCTCTTTAAGCACCCCATGCTAAAATCAAACTGGTCTAGACAGTTCCCTCAATATGTTCCATACTTTCCAACCTCTGTACTTCTAATCATACCATTCCCTGTTACCAAAATGGATTGTCTCTACCATCTCTCCCTATTGAATTTCTACTCATTTAAGACCCTACTCAAATATATGTCTCAACTATGTAGCCTTCACTAATCCCCTAGAACTCACTTTCCTTCAATTTCTCAAAGCCTCTTAAGTAATTAACACATTCTATCTTCTTGTTTTAAAGTTACCTCTCTTCCCTTCCACACTAGACTTTTTGAAAGTAGAAATGTATCTTTTTATCCTTTTATATCTCTCATCACACACATCTCTTCAACCTAGAAAGTGTTTTAATGCATCCATCACAACATTTTTAGTTAATCATTAATAAATGGGTTTGGAAAAACTTAGAAACAGTCTCGGAAATTACAGTGTTTCAAAATGCTACTTCAAATCTTGTTTGAAAGAAGTAGATAGTTACAAATCATAAATAAATTAATTCATCCAAAATAATTAATTTGCAACAGCATATGGAATCATTTCTGAAATATTTGGTGATGACCTCCCAATAGCATGAGCTTAGGATTCCTTATATCAGGTTAAATGTTGAATGTAAAAAAATCATGTATTTGTAACAGGACTTTTAAAAGAGCAAACAATTTTCTTTTGGTTTCATGCTGCTCAAGAGCTATGTCAACATGCAGTTCTGATTTTAAGGGAGAGATTGCTTTTTTTTTTTTTTTTTCCAAATATCCTTATCTCCTATAACAATACTGCAGGTAGCAATATAGTTCATGTTAAGGAAGACAAGTAGAAATACATATGGGACCATTCCCATTTAACCCATTACCACCCAACAATGTAGGAAAAATTTTCTGTTATTCTTTCATTGTCAAAGCCACAATCTCAAGCAGGATATAGTTTTTTAATGTTGTATATGGAATCTAAAAGGTTGAACAGTATTTTATAAAGCCAGTGTTATCTATTTGCAAGATCTGCCTTTCCCAACATACCTTCTGAATTTCAAAATCAATAACTATCCCAAAGTTGTATGTGTTGGATAATTGCAACCTTACATTGATGTGGAGAGCCAAACTTCCTACACAATGACTCCATCATTCGAGAGTTGTCCTGCAGTCAATTATGTGGCTTCCAGCTTCCTTTGCAAGTTACTATGGTAACAGCAAAAGCACAAATTTATAAAGTATTTTTGCTTATATGTGTCCATTAGAGCTGAACTATTAGACACTTCAGTCTTCTTAATTCGACATAATTTTCCCTTGGTCTTTATGATGAAGAGGATTATGCTTTCAGGATGAGAATCTTTTGGCTGTGATTTTGCACGACTAAGAAAATTCTTTGAGCAAGCAATGCCACTCACTTTTGGAAAAACTTACACAGCATACGGCTCCACAGTTTTTTGTCTGGGTTCCAACATCTGTAGCACTGGATTATAGATTGTTTCTAAAATAATCTTAAATTGATGCATCATTGCTCCTTCCATTTGGGCCTGACAAAAAGTAGCTCTGGCATTTCCTCTCTTTTGTACATTGTAAACTGTATATCACTTTTTCTGCTCATGCCAAAAAAAAAAAAAAATGAATTCTTATCCATTTCAAGTTCTTATAAACTTAATTTCACTTAGTGGTATAAGAATTGCTTCCACTGTGAATATATTTTTATTCAAGTGAGAATTCATCAAGTGCTATTTCATGAACAAATGTATGAAATCATAATTATTTTTGTCAGGCTATTCTGAATTAAGTAGTATTAATAAGCTGCCTTTATAAAAAAAAAAGCTGTCATTTATGTTCTCTTTACTCTCAAAAGGAAAGGACCTACAGTTCTTTAAACCTGGAACCCATCAAGTTGTTTAGATGTCATCACCACTAAGAATTTTTGAGGTAAATAATGATGAGGAAAAAAAATCTTTGCCTCCAGATTAGGTAGGAATGATATTACCTCACTCGACCTGAGGTTTGTCCCTAATACGATAATTCCTCTGATGTAAGAGAAATAGAGTGTGAGGAGACCTGGGTTCAAGTCCCAACTCTGTAGTTAACTAGCTGTATAACATGGGAAAATTCACTTCAAATCTTAATATCACTTAACAATTTGAACCTCAGGTTACTCATTAGTCAAATGAGGGAGTTGGACCAGATGATCTTTAAGGTCATATTCAACTCCAAATCCTATAATTATATCTCATATTTCTCCCTTCATCCTTTGGATTCACATCTACTCTTTTACCCTCACATCTGAGACAGGAGAATAAAATTCTTTCATTTCTTTTCTGATTTAAGGGTTTAGTCAAGTTCAGTATCTGCCCCATGCTTCTATACTAGACTTTCCATTCTTAAGCTTCTGAAGAATGAAATAAATGCCCAAGTTAGGACCCAAGAAGTGACAAGAGGTATGTGAATCAGTGTCTAGTTAATTTCTTAAAGAACCTGATACCTTGGTGCTAAATTTTGAGTCTGCTGAGGTAGAATTAGATTATATTAGATTAAAAACTCTTTGAGGTCAGAATTTTTTAAATTTCTTTTTATCCCCAGCACTTATCAAACTACCTGTCACATTAAAACTGCTTAATAAATATTTATAGGTGATAAAGAAGAAATGATAAAATTATACATCATTCAATCATATGCCTTAGTCTTCATAGAAACACTTCTCATATCCATTCAATCATTCACTTATTCAAGTATATTTGAGCAGTTATTATAGAACCATATTAGGTCCTGAACTGCCAAAAACTTCTGGTTTACAAATATGTTTCTTTCTACAAATAGAGAAATCATACAATACATGTGTAGCTTGTACTATTGGAAGTATTATAGAGCACCACACTATCAGAGTTGGAAAGTACCTCAAAGGTCATGGAATCCAGCTGGTTCCTGAATAAGATAAAAATTCCCCATGCAACTTATGCAACAAATGACCATTTAGTTCTTTGTATTATTATTATAAATGATGAGGAAAGCAAAATTCATAACCTCTCAAGACAACACACTAGATAAAATTTTTGAAAAGGTGTTTTTATTGTTGTTGTCTTCTTCCCTCCTATAAGTATAAAGTAACCTCTTCAAACTCCTGAAAATAGCCTTTTAGCCCCTTTGTGGCTAAACCAAACAAAGTATAGTGGGGGGGGGGGTGGAATTTGGGATTTAGAATCAAAGTCTCTCTTAGTATCTACCAGTTTTGCTACTTTCTAATTATGTGACCTGAGGTTGATTAGTTAATTTCTTTGGATTGAATGGGTTGGATTAGATCAAGGCTTCTTAAATTTTTCCACTCCTGACCTCTTTTCTCCTAAGAAATTTTAACATGACTGCAGGGTGTATAGGTACATAAAATAGGTACACAAATCAAATATTTATTGATCATAATTTCATGACTACATATGGACCGATAAACCATAGTTTACCAAGCTGGGGGTTAGCTAAGGAGTAGCTATCACCTACACCTAATAGATCTTTGATCCTATGCTTAATGCCTCTTTCAAATGACAAGCTTTTCAAATAATTAAAGGAGTG
>JAJPUD010000714.1:449807-461799 GCA_023553655.1 Myrmecobius fasciatus
ATAGAAAACTCCTAAGTGGACTGAACAGGAGAGTTCAGTAGGTAAATAATCCATCATCTTTCATTTTTATTTTCACAGATCTAATGCTTGATGTAAGTCTATATTCTTCTCAGTATAATAATTTGATTATATTTTTTACCACAAAAACATTTTAGCAGTGGAAAAATTAATAAACAAGTCATAATTTCATTCTGCAATAATTTTTCTTTTCTATTCTTACTACCACCTACCCAAATTCTTGCCCTCTTTATCTCTTGCCTAGATTAACAGTTTCCCAGATGGTAGTCTTGATTAGCCCCTTCCCTTTCTACTTCATCCTACATATTACTATCATATTAATTTTCCTAACATACAGTTCTGATTAAATCACACTCAATATCAAGAACCTGCAATAATTTCCACTTACCTAACAATGTTGAAAATCCTTTACCTGGCATTCAGGGCCTTCCAGGGTCTGGTTTCAACTTACCTTTTTAACATTATTTTCCATTATTCTCCTTTGTTTTCATTATGCTCCAGTCAAGTTGGCCTATTCATCACTACTTGAACATTCCTTATTCTTTTCCTATCTTCTTTCTCATTATATTCTCTCTGACTAGAATTCCATGCTGCCCCTCCAACTCTATTATTTAAGTTCCTCTCATTCAATAACCTGATTGCCATCCTAATGAGAAATAATTCCTGTGCCTCTCATATAATTCTTGTATAGTTCTACCTATCAATCAATGAATGATCATTGATTCAGTGTTTACTACATGGTAGACACCAAAAGGTCCTATCTTCACATTCTAAGGATGGAAACAACATAGAAATAAATGAGTATATATGCAAAAAATAGGGTGTGAAAGAAAGATAAACTTTGATAGGAAAGTCCAAGTGACTAAAGGAATCAGGGAAGTCTCCTCTGGGAGGTAGCTTTTCATCTGGGTCTTGTTAAAAGTTAGGGATATCAAAAAATAAAGATGAAGAGGGAGAATAGGCTCAGCTGGTGTGAAGGCACAGAAATGAGAGAGGGATTACTAAGAACAACAAGTAAACTGATTTGTGATGAGGAGTCAAGAATGACAAGACTTAAAATATAGGAAGTCAGGTTGGGACCAATCTAAAATGCCAGAGGACTTCATATTTGTTCCTGGAGGTAATAATAACTTGGAAATGGGAAAGGGGGATGGAGTTGATGTTGTCAGACTGACAATTTACTATTCACTTTTGCAACAATGCGAAGGCATATGGCTTGGAGGATGGAGTAATAGGAATCAACTAAGAGACTATTGCAATAGTCCAGACTAACATCATGGGGCTCTAACCTCAGCTGGAGAATGAGTAAGTAGAAAAGAAACATGCAGGAAAGATTCTTGTCAGAGTAAAGTGAAAAGATTTAGCAATGGATTAGATATGTAGGGTAAGGAAAAGTGAGGAGTCTAAGAGATTGACCTTCATGAGTTCAAATTGAGCCTCATATACTTATTAGCTGTGTGACTCTGGGCAAGTCACTTAATCCTATTTTCTTCAGTTCCTCATCTGTAAAATGAAATGGAAAAGGAAATGTCAAACCAACCTAGTATCTTTGCCAAGAAAATCTCAAATGGAGATTATGGAGAGTCAAAACAACTGAACAATTGAAATACTTTGCCTCTATCTAATTCCATAGCACCACAATGATCTAGGCAAATATTATGCCCATTTATTAAATGAGTAATAATTTATATGGAACCTTATATAAATTATTGAGCAAAAAGATAAAACAACTAACTGGGCTGGGATTGGGGATTAGCGGTGAAAGGATTGTCCTCACTACTAATCAACTAATCAACCATTTATCTTTTAAGTATCTCATTTTCCCTATCTGTAAACTGGGAGTGATCATACTATCTATTATTTCAGGAAGGGAATTTGGGGAGAATGATGACACAAATTAGGCATACAGGTAGGAGTAGAAAAATGCATTCACATTTGGAAAGGCAAGTTTTATGGTACAAAATAACTTGCCTAGTCTCACACAGCAAGTCAGTGACAAAGCTGGGGCTAATTTTTCTATGCAGCTCTAGCCCCATGACTATTAGGAAAACATCTGATCTAATTCCATCTCTGATAGGGGAACATGCTTGCTTCTCCAGCCCAACCATGAAGTCTGGGAGGACCGGAGATCCCAGGATTGGTAGCAGTTGTTTTGTTGAACTGGGTTCCACCCACAGCATCTGTGCTGAACTAATGTTTTATTAATTTCCCAACACACCACCTACTGCTTGGTTGATATCCAGAATGTAGATGTGCCAGCTTAAAAAAAAAAAAAAAAAAAAGTCTTTTGCCACAGTAAACAAACAGGATGGAAAGTGTTCCAGATCTTTCTCATCCTCATTCTCTCCTCTTGATTGCATTTAATTTGTTTCAAAGCTGCTATCAGGTCAATGGTCCTTCCTAAATTGGGAAAAATGACTAAGCTCTCCCTTTCACTTTCTGGGGACTTGGGGAGTTCTATGGCTGGTATTTCATCAACTATATTAATAACTTAAGAAAATTAAGTCAAATGTATGGGAAAATCTTACCAAAATATATAAAAATAATGTATTTAATGTTATCCATTTGCAATAAAGTGATTATATTTTAGGAAACATAATTAAACTGATCTGATTAACACCATATGGAAAATGTGCTCAGAAGTGGACAAAAAAAGCTATAGGTTTAAGGAAGCACTGTTTCATATTTACATTTGCAATAAATAAGGAAAAAAAAAAACCAACTGAAGGCTCATGCTCAGGGAATATAGTAAATGACAGCTTTGGCAGGATTCCACTACAGACAGTCTTCCCTGCATGACCCCCACACTCACATTAGAAAAACCAGTTTCTAGGGGACTATACAGTGCTTGTCTTTGGAGGATTAGGCAGTTTGGTAGCTGGTGGGGTGGGGCAATGCAGCCTGACCTGCTTGTCCCCGATCCCTCCATCCTCTTTAACTTCCTTTACAGCTAAAGGCAATTAACTTTCAACCTCTAAGGTTCAGTCCTCACTCAAGTTAGAGGATCAACCCTAACCTGGCACAGGAGAGAGAAGCTTACCTGTCCTGTCTTGTTATGAATTATATTCCAAGTGTGACAAAAATTCACATTTCTGTAATATTTTATGGTTTACAAAGTCAATTCTTTGCAATAACCCTGTAAGGTAAAGTATTATTCTCCTTAATGTATAGATTAAAAAAAAAAAAAAAACACAACACTGACATTTGAAGAGGTAAAGATCTTAGATCAGATATATAGGGTCAGATTTGGGACCAGAATCCATGTCTTATGAATGTTTTTTTTTTTTTTTTCCCTCCAAATAAAGAAGTTCAGGAAGCACAATGAGGTCTTTTATCATAATTCATTAAATTTATGTGTATTTGTGAATTACAGCTCATTTATAATCATGTAAATCTCTCTCTGTTTTCAAAGTGATCAAAAATGTACCTATGAAAACTTTACACTTTGTCTACAATTTTAAAAGTCTATTTCCATCTTGTCCTTTATATTTCTATTACTCACTCAATATCTGACCTCCTATATTAGTATTCCACCTAGTTCCTCCAGAATTAGAAATTTTTTTGATTCCCCAAGTCTTTCTTGGAACTAGTGTAATGATCTTGAATCCCAGTCTGCAGGATTGGAATCCAGATCCCTTCATGATGTATGTAGCCCTTCCACTCACCTAGACATTCTCAATTCAACAAATATTGGAATTACAGAGATTGCTATGGAGCTAGAATCAAAAACTTGGCAATTTATTGTGAAAGATAAAGAAGGAAGCAACTAGGATGACTCTGAGGTTACATATCTGGATGATTGGGTGACTCCTTGACAAAAACACAAAAATTTGAAAAGAGCACAGCGTTTGTAGATAGAGGTAGGGATAGCTGATAAGTTATGTTGAATCTGAGATTTCTGCAAGACATGAAGATTTGATTTCTGAGCTTGAGTGGTTATTTTTCTATTATAATAAGCAATTATTAAATTAAGATTTAGGTTTTTTCCTTTATTTCCTTATCCAAGGACCAGTCCCTAAAAGTCTGTTAGTCTCTGAAGGATAAGGCTGATGAAACTGGCCAAATTCTTCTGGAACAAGTAACTTGCTCTTGGGCACTCCACCCAACTATAAGACTTTACTTCTGTTTAGAGTATAAACAGACTCTAATCTAGGTGAATTCTTGCCTTAAATCATTAAGTCTATGTCTTTGCGCGCGCGCGCGCGCGCGCGCGCGCGTGTGCACACACACACACACACACACACACACACTCCACTCCCCTGCAGAAGAGTTTAGTGTAACCCAGCTCATGAAAGAGAAAAATCAACTGGAGTGATCTGGATAGAAATGGATTCTTTTGTCCAGATTGCTGGAATCTCACGATCAAGCCACTCTCACAGCAGGGGAAGCTGAGAGGTTTCGGCCCACTTCTTATTTGAAAGTATACTTCCTCGTTAATTGTTCATCCATTAGGGTTCATCTGTCATCATTTTCATCTGTCAGGGATACACACACCCCACCTTTTTCAAAGGTGTTTAAGCATTCAATGATCTTCTTGGTTTAGTCTTTGGTTATAGAGAAAAAACACTGACCATCAATTTATTGATTATCAGCTAGTCTATTTAATTAATTGGCTAATTACCCCGAACCTGTGATTCTTGGGCTTTTCATTCATTTCGTGATTCTGAAGAAAGTTTATGGCTCAATTGAGGATACAGATTTGGGAGTTGTCTGTTTTAAGATAATAAGTGACTCCATGGAAACTGATGGAATCAAAAACAGAAAAATATTATAAGGAGAAAGAAAAAGGCCTAAGATAAATCCTTGAGAGAGACACATTCTTTTTGGGCATAAAAGGGAAAATGGTTCATAAAAAAAAAAAAAAAGGCTGAGAAGAACAATAAGATAAATAGAAGAAAAAACAAACAATATGAAAACCCCAATAGAGAAGAGACTATCCAGATGAAAGTGGGTAGTCCGTAATGTTAAAAAAAAAAAAGATTTCCTCTGGTCCAGGAGAATGAACATTTACAAGATGACATGTGATTTGTTTTTCATTAAATTTCATTTTTTTCTCAGTAGATGAAAGTCTTCCTTCTCACTCTCCTATGCATCTCTGTCCCCATCCATTGAAAAGAAAAACTTCTATTACAAGCATGGTCAAGCAAAAAAAAAAAAAAAACCAAACAAACAAACAAACAAAAAAAAAACCTCTCGAAGTAGTCTTATAAGAGATTTAGCAATTAAGTCATTCTTGGTAATCTTGGGAAGTGCAGTTGAAATAGAGCAATAAGGGGGTAGGTAGGTGGCCCAGTGGATAGAGCACCAGCCCTGAAGTCAGGAGAACCTGAGTTCAAATCTGGTCTCAGACACTTAACATTTCCTAGGGGTGTGATCCAAGTCACTTAACCTCAATTGCCTCAGCAAAAAGCAAAAAAAAAAAAAGAAGTAGAGCATTAAGGTTGAAACCAGATTCCAGCCACTTGAAAATGAGTGGTGAAGAAGTCAAGGATGTGAGTGGACACACTAGCAATACAACAATAAAAGGGAGGGACATAAGATGACAATTTGAGGGGATAATTATGTGAAGATGTTTTAAGATGAGGGAGCCCTGTATATTTTGCAGCAGGTGTCAATGGGCAGAAGATTAAACATGAGGAGCAGAAAGGAGTAATGATGTGATAAACTCCTGAATAAGATTAAATTAGATGCACAAATAGAAGAGCTATTTTTGATAAGTAAAAAGGCCTTCTTCTTGAGAGGCTAGAGCAAAGAAGTCAAAGGAATGTACTCATGGTTTTGACATAAAATAAAAGAGAGAAGGGAACTTATTCTCCATAGTCTTACTTTTCTCAGTAAAGTATCAAATAAAATCATCTACTAAGCAGAAAAAAGTTATAAAAAACTTGGAGACTGAGGAAAATGTTTAGAACAACCTCTGTGGTAAATGTGAGTCAAAAAAGGGAGGAAAGTGCCATGTAGCATTACAAGGTCTCAGTTAAAATTCATAAAGGATATTATATAGTATCAGCAATATTGTTGTTTTGTTTTGTTTTTTGTTGAGGCAATTGGGGTTAAGTGGCTTGCCCAAGGTCATACAGCTAGGAAGTAAGAAGTGTCTGAGGCCAGATTTGAACTCAGATTGTCCTGACTTCAAGGCTGGTGCTGTATCCACTGCACCACCTAGCTGCCCTTCAGCAATATTGTTTTAAGAATGACTTTGAAGAAATAATTTATTTTGACTATTATAAATACCCAAATTAAATATAAAAGACATATGAAGAAAGACATTGTATCCAGAGAAAAGAACTGATAAATAAAAGGATATATGAAATAATTTAACATATATATGTGTGTGTATGTCTATATCACCATACACATATATGCACACAAACACACACACACATACATATACTTATTTGTGTCTAATGGTAGCCATCTCTAGGGTGCAGGGAAGGAGAGAAATTTTTTTTACCAGATATTGTGGTATATTTGAAAGAAATACAGCAAGTTGTCTACAGTAGATAGGCAGTTTCATGTACAATCATCTTTTATATTGTATGATGTAATGGAAATGCTTGCTTTATTCCATAAATTAAAAAAAAAAGACATAATGGTGGTATAACTTCTTCTGACATTCAACAATTTAGTGGTAGGAACAGAAAAGGAATTGTGGGAATGAGACTGAATTGCAAATTGGTGGAGCATGAATGGAAATAGAATAAGGGCAAGAAATTCAAGAGTAAAAGACAATATGTAATTGAACTGGTCTAGGAGGCTCAAGAGTCTTAACAGAAGAATGTGCAGCCAGAACAGAGAAATAGAAAGCCTGAAGGTCACTATTAGGATTAAGAAAAGAAGAGTAAAGAGGAATCTTTGTATTTAAGATCAGAGAGATTGAACAGATATGAGTGAAACCATTGTATGAGTTGGTAATTCTTGGGAATCTGTCAGTTACCTATGGGCCTATCTAGTTTCCAGAATTGGCATCCTTGTCCGAATGCCACAATCCTGTCCATTCCATGACTTAACAAGCACCAGCAATCACAGAGGGACATTAGGCAAAATTAAGAAATGGTCAAAGTGAATATTCAATTCTCTTCCTTTCTCCTTTCTCCCTATTAAGTCTGCTCAGCTTCTTATTCTCCCAACTTTTCCTTCCCTCTTTTCCTTCTAAAACTAAATGATCTTGTGCTTCCAGAGCTCTGGTTTTTCTAAATAGTTTTAAGAAACTAATTTGAGCTAAAGTACTAATATGAAATATTTAGTGGTTTACCTATTACGAGTAAGGTATACATACTACTTAGCATCCAGCCTAGCACACTTAATCAAATGTATGTTAAGGAATTAATAATAAAATATCCCTTCAAGATTAACTTTGTCCTTTATCATTCTACATTATGATGGAGAAAAGTAAGGCAGTAGCCAGCCTGACTAGTAAGTATTTAAAAATCAGAACTGGAAGTCCTTTTTTCTCCCTTCACAATAGATCTTTCAAAAGGACCTTTTGCAGCCTTGAAGAGGGAATCCCAAAATACTTCTAAAAATCCCACTATCTTTGATCATCAATCAATAAATATTACCTTCTCTCACTGAAATATAGTACAAAGGGGTACACTAGTAAATGTTTGATAACTGGTTCTCCAGAAATATCTATGTATATTGTATATATTCATATGCATGTATTATATATGCATGTATTTGTGTATATATATATAATACACACATCTATATGCATACAATATGAGCTGCATTTGCATTATTAATATTTTCTCTCATTTTCCTCAGTCTAGACAATCAACAAAAAAATAAATCAAGCTCTGATTTGTAGCATTTGCTGATTTCCAAGTTACAAAATGCTCATATTGAAAATTTAACAATTGGAGAAAAGGTTTGAGCTGATTCCAACACAGCATTGAAACTCTCCCATTTTAGTGGAACGCAATTGGAGTGGTTTCCCCATTCAATAAAATGAAGAAAGATTCAGTTGTTAATACACATTTTTCCCTTCTGGGAAACTTCTCTATCACTATCATCTAGAAGCTAATATGCCCATACAATCTACTAGGCCTTTAAAAACCAAAAAAACAATTCTAGTTTGAAAAATAAAAACAGATTCAAGTTGTATTGAAATTTCATATGTTAGTAAATATTGTTATAAACTAAAATGGCAGGTTTCCATGAAAGCTAGTTAATACAAGTGCTTTAAGAAGGTTTTCAGCAAATCTAGAAAAGTAAAATATTTTGCTCTGAATTCAATCAAAACCTAGAAGATCTCTTTCTCTTCATACCTTATTCCCTCTAAATTTAACAGTGAACCAAGAAGTTTGATGTTATAAGCTCAAGCATTATTTTCCAAAGCCTCTATTTTAAACCGTGGAGTTTTATTTTCTCTTAAGGAGCTTTGTGTCAGAATAGACATGGTGTCACCCTTAATAGCACATTTGTAAAGAACATTTCAAAATGTGTCATTGGTTTTCCAGCTCTTTGTACTGTCCTCACACCAACAAAAACCTCCTTGGTTCCAGTGGGATTTTTGCCTGTACAAAGACTACAGGATCCAATCTTCTTTTATTTGGGTATGAACTCAACTGCTATCCAAACTGAATAGACTCACTTTTCTATTCACTTGTTTTGGCCATCTGACAAGATGTCTTTCCTTCTCCATTCCCACTTCTCTCAATTCTTTCAAAAGTATTCAAAACTCATTATTCATAATACCTTTCCACAAACAAATCTCACCTGCTCAAGTCAACCTTACACTCCTTTGGCATCCATTTCTTCCTCTTATTCCTAGTTCTATTGTGGAACTAATTTTTTGTTTCTGTTGTTATGTAGCCTTATTTGTTTTATTGCTGTTTGTATTCCATAAGATCATAACTTCTTTAAGGTCAGGTTCCTTTGTATTCTTTCCTTTTATCTCCTTATACCTAAAAGATGACTAAGACGCTCATATTTCTATATAGCTTTAGGATTTGCATAGTATTTTGCATATATTAGCCCCTTTATATCCTCACAATAATCCTGGAAAGTAGTCCCATTTTCCAGAGAAAGGAACTGAGGCATAGAGCTATGAAGGGACTTGCTCAGGAGCACAGAGCTAGTAAGTATTTGAGGAAGGATTTGAACCCATATCTCTCCAAGTCTCAACCCACTACATTAAGCTGCTTCTCTGCTATCCACACAGTAAAAGGGTTTGGGCTGTCTAGTTTCTTAGGGAGAGATTCTGGAACAACATAAAGCTCCACATAAATGATCATGAATAAAGAGGAAAAAAAAAAATCTTTCCAGAAACAGAATCACTTGGATTAGGAAGATCTCCATTGAGTTTCCATATTGACCCTTCCACAACCTCTTCTCTTTTCTCTCCATTTCTGAACAAGCAGAGTAGATAGAATGTCAGATCTGGAATCTGGAGGAGTCACTTAATCCTGTTTGCCTCAGTTTACTCATGTGTAAAGTGAACTGGAGAAGGAAATGGCAAACTACTTTAGGATCTTCTCCAAGAAAACCCTAAATGGGGTCATAGAGAGTTAGACACATCTGAACAGCAAAAATAAACCAATTTCAAGTGAATGTTATCTGTCATCTTCAAAGACATCCATAATAGTTTTTATCCTATTGTCTAACTGATTCTTTTTCTCTCTTTACAGGATAGTGGCCAAAGCCTCACAGAACCTCATGTCTACCCAAAGCTTAGGAATTGTATTTGGGCCCACACTTCTGAGGGCTGAAAATGAGACTGGGAATATGGCAGTCCACATGGTGTACCAAAATCAAATAGCAGAGCTCATGTTAAGCGAGTACAATAAGATCTTCAGCTCTAAGGAAGACTGACAGACAAGGCACATTATTGAAAATGTTCACATCTGTCTTGATGCCTAATATTTTTACATTTCTGTAAACATATTTCTGAAATATTTTTTTTCTTTCAAGTGACAGATGCCTCATTTTGTGAAAACTTAATGATGATTTCATGTTTAAGTTCCAAACATTAGAATAAAATAATTGACAATATTTGCCTATATGTATTCAACATTAACCCTTTAAATGCTATGCCACCTAGCACTTCTAGGACCATGGGGTGGGTATCTAAAGATTTTCAGAAATGTAAGTAATTTAACTTATATTCACAAGTTACATTGT
The DNA here is from genome assembly GCA_023553655.1 of Myrmecobius fasciatus. Classification (NCBI taxonomy): domain Eukaryota; kingdom Metazoa; phylum Chordata; class Mammalia; order Dasyuromorphia; family Myrmecobiidae; genus Myrmecobius; species Myrmecobius fasciatus. The sequence goes on from JAJPUD010000714.1 coordinate 459,951, forward strand.
AACACTGATTCTAGTTTCAATATGTGGGTTAGTCTGTGTTTGTGCATCCTCATGGGTACATGGGTACTAGTTGAATCCAGCTAGTCTAAAAGTGATAAAGAGACAAAAATTATTACATTGTAAAAAGATGATAAGAGTCCCAGGTCTAAAACTAAAATACATATATTTCCTCTTTTAAAAAAATTTTGCTTAAGGATATTTTAGCTATTCTCTGAGCTATACAATGAGAGGTTTTGTTTTGTTTTTTAAAAAAATGACAGCTCAAAACATTTTTTGTTGGATACATTTTAAGAAATACTGTTTCCCATCCCCTAAACATACCATCCTATAAATTAGGAAGAAAATTAGACCCTGACTATTTTGTTCTTAATATCATACCAGGATTGCATGGCTGCTCATTTTTAATGTTAACATCCATTTTGATCCTTCATCATACTCTATATCTTCTTTCCTGGTTCTGTCATGAACTGTAGAATTTTTATTATGCTCCTGAAGATGCTTTATTGGTGAATTACATTAAATTCATCTAGAAAGAACTTAAAGAAAAAAAGCTTTTTCATATGCCCTTAGGATTTCTTGGCTAGACTTGAATCAGTTTATGCTTTTGATGGTTAGTTTCAGTTGTCATGGGTAAACAAAAGGGTAACTGTCTAGAATACATCAAATATTGTTTTATTTTGAAAAGTATGTTTCTAACTATACATATCCTATACCCTATTTTGTGAAAGTATTCTGCTGATAAAAATGTAGACTTATGTTTGACAGCTTTTTAATCAAGTTCAAACAGAATAAATAAAACTAATCCAGTGTGGTAACGAGTCAGTCTGGTTATCGATTTGTTCATAAAATGAAAAATAAGGCCTGTAAATAAAATATGTGAAACTAAGATCCAAGAGCAAACATTTAGAGCAATTGAGGACTGATATACATGAAGTGGATATATAGGTGTGCTACATGGCACACAAAGAGATATCTCAACAGGCAGATAAACAGAATCATTCCCCAGCATACATCATACTAACTCAGGAATGGAAAGAGATCTTTCAATCTACTCTTCTCTAATTTTATGATGAGAAACACAGTACAAGCATACCTCATTTTATTGTACTTCATAGATATTGTGGTTTTTGTAAATTGAAGGTGTGTGGCAAGCTATTAGAGCCATTTTTCCAACAACATATGCTCACATGTCTCTGTGTAACATTTTGGTAATTTTCACAATATTTCAAACTTTTTTTCATTATTATGATATCTGTTATGAAGATCTGTGATCAGTGATCTTTGGGTTACACCAACAAAATTTTGTGAGACACCACAAATAATGCTCATATAATTTGGTGAGCTTACTTGATAAATGTGTGTGTTTCGACTGCTCCACCAATTTATCATTCCCCAGTGTCACTCCTTCTCTTCAGGTCTCCCTATATTAAAATGAAACCAGTTAATGCCCCTACAATATATTGTAAATATTCAGGTAAAGAGAGGAGTCACTCTATCAGGAAAACTTCGTTGCTATTTGATTTTAAGAAATTTCCATAGCTACTCCAATTTTAGGAAACCATCACCTTGATAAATCAACAGTTATCTACATCAAGGTAAAATCCTCCACTAGCAAAAAGATTACAACTTGCTGAAAGTTCAGATTTGTTAGGAGTAAAATATTTTTAATTAAGATATATGCATTAGGAGCAACTAGGTGGTACAGTGGATAGAGCACTAGCCCTGAAGTCAGGAGGACCTGAGTTCAAATCTGGTCTCAGACACTCAACACTTCCTAGCTGTGTGGCCCTGGACAAGTCACTTGACCTCAATTGCCTCAGCAAAAAAAAAAAAAAAAAAAAAAAAAAAA
>JAJPUD010000714.1:471086-478586 GCA_023553655.1 Myrmecobius fasciatus
AAAGAAAGAAAGAAAGAAAGAAAGAAAGAAAGAAAGAAAGAAAGAAAGAAAGAAAGAAAGAAAGAAAGAAAGAAAGAAAGAAAGAAAGAAAGAAAGAAAGAAAGAAAGAAAGAAAGAAAGAAAGAAAACTACCCTTTATCCTGGAAAATTCCTTCTGGAAAAAAAATATCATATGGAAGTTTTACTTTTCAGAAATATAGCCTGAGTCACCAAAGGGGTGTGATGAACTGAAACCTGATTTGTCACTACTGTTGGCCTAATGTTACAAGGCATGAATGGTCTAAGACCCTGCACGTACTTGGCCAGATGGATGAAAATATTGCAAAATGCACATTCCAGTTTTATTCAGATCACAAAAGATTCCATCCTTAAAGAGAGGCTGAGCTAGGAATTAGAAATCTTAAAATAATCCTAAAAACCTGGCTCTGCTACTATGTGACTTTAGATAAGTTACTTAAGCTGTTTAGGTTTCAGAGTGCACAATTGTAAAATAAATAAATAAAGAGTTGGACTGAAAAATTTCTAATAAAAGTCCTTGTAATCACTTAAATTTTATAATTCTGATTTTCCCAGACCAATCTGATAAGCACAAAGGCAATGATCTCTCTTTGATTCAAATAATCTAAAGATTTCTGTCTCTGGGAAACAATTCACTTGAATAAGATGGGGTTCTGAAGCACCTGGATATATGAGAGGTCAACCAATTAACAAATCTTTATTAAATGCCTACCAAGTATCATGGATTATCCAAGAAACTGCCCATACATATGAAATAATTGCTGCCTTCAAGGAACTTTCACTCTATCAGAGAAAAGCTGTATGTAAATAAAAATTAGGTATGAAATAACATGTCAATTTCAGAACATAAGATAAAAGACAGATAGGGCTGAAAATGACTTTCTGAGCTGAATTTTTAAGGAGACAGAGTTCTATAATGTGGAATAAGAAAAGACTAAACAATTTAATGATTTAGTTATCAAACTGGAGTCTAAATCCTGCTTTGCCATTAACTATCCATGTATCATTAAGACATCCCTGTGTCACGTCCCCTCTCAATTTGTTTCCTTGTTTCTATTACATTATCTTCCTATTATAACTTTAGGGGTGAGGATAGATAGAGGAATTTAGGTATGTGAAAGCCCTTTGAAGTATATTAAAATAATTCAAAACATGGTAATATTATTTGTATTAATAGTCTTGTGCTACCAAAATTCTGAAATAATCATGAGACCCCTTTACAATATAGTCTAATAAATCATTGGTACTTCCTAAGCTTCTAAAGACATTGGACATTCTTTTCATTAAAAAGCAAAAACATATGAATTTAATTGAAAAATTATTGACTCTTGGATGTTTTATCCCCTCAAGTCCTCAAATCTTGATGTTTTTTGGGAAAGTACCCCTGATTATTAACTAAGATTCTAGGTGTCATAAAATCTCCAAAATTGGTCATGAGCTGAGAGTCACAAGAGGCATGACCATCCAATTCAAACCTTATGTGACATACAAAAAGCTCTAGAGTCAGTTTCTTAGTAACTAATCATTTTATTAATCATGCTAGCAACAATTAATAAATGTCAAAGATCCCTCCTGAAACTCAGTGCTTATATGCCCTTGAAAAAGCAGGGGTTCCAGAGGATAGGAATCAACTCTGATTGATTAATAATTAATGAGGAAATTGAATATTACAATGAGAGGAGAGCTTATTCTAATGAAGGCCTGGAAAGTGACTGATCACTCAATCTTGGTCAAAGAGACTTATCTATACACCTATTACCCTAAAGAAAGGGGGAATCCACTTTTACCCAGACTTGTCTGAGTAAAACACAATGGACTGGGCAGCTAGGTGGTGCAGTGGAGAGAGCACCAGCCCTGAAATCAGGAGGACCTGAGTTCAAATCTGTTCTCCTACACTTAACACTTCTTTGCTGTGTGACCTTGGGCAAGTCATTTAACCCCAATTGCCTCAGCAAAAACAAAACAAAACCAAAAACACAATGGGCTGGAATCCATCATGAACACCTAAACTAGTTTTCTGGATTTTGGTGGAGTCTGAATAAGATTTTATTTCTATCAGCCCCTCCCTTCAAAGGCTGACTAAATAACCTACAGAGGTTGATTTCTGAATGAAAAAGTAAGAAAGGAGGAAAAAAAAAAACACCATAGTCCTAATTCAGTAATTGGCTATTAATATAAGAAATGATTATTTCTCTCACTTACCTGACCACAGTCCCCTCTCCAACCTCCCTGATCAATGGTCAGTACCTTAACAGCAACATCAGAAGCCAGTCTAGTCAAAAATCCTGTAAGTATACATATTCTTTTACACAGAGATGCTATTAGGCCCGTGCTGAAGAGACCCAGATTATGCTCTGACGCTGGTGGATATTTATTGACTAAGTTCACACACACACACACACACACACACACACACACACACACACACACAGTTTTTAAGACAATTAAATATCAGTAAGATGGTATTTTGAAGTAGGAGAAAAAAAAAAAACCCACTAGACTAAAAGTTGGCTTCTAGACCCAGCTCTGCCATTTATTATTAGTGTGATGCTAGACAAATCAGTTCAATTCTCTTAATTTTTTCATCTATAGAATAACATAATTCAACTAACTTTCTTTTTAGTTGAGGCAACTTGGCTCAGTGAATAGAGAGTTCATTTTAGTGCCAGAAAGATCTTGTCCAATTCTCACCTTTCTGGATAAGGTTTATTGACTGATTGACTTTACCTCTCAGTACCCTTCACCAAAGCTTCTTAAACTTGAGATCATGTATCATAACTACATGGGGTCATGTAGCTGAATGTAGGGCTGGGAAAAAAATTGACAACAGTAAAAGTATCAAATATTCCACAACAATTAATTCTTTATGTAAAAATAAATAAACATGTCTCATTAATATGCAAATTTGTTTTCATCTTTAATAATGAAATTAAATGTATAACAAATAAATTTATTTGTGATTTATTATCAGTAAATATTTGATTTGCATACCTATTTTACATACATATATGCTTGGAGTCACATAAAAGGGCAAAAAGGAATGGGAAGTAGAAACCGTTTAAGAGGCTCTACCCTATACAACTTTCTAAGACTGCAAAATGCAGGGCAGGCAATTGCAATTTAGTCACAAATCTCACTTGCAAGAGGGAGTTTCCTTCCTTGGATCTTCTTGATCCAATGAATCATAGGTTTACCTCTTAAAAAATGCACAAAGCTTATAGTTCCCTTCTATATCTAAAATCCTGAGCTTTTATTAAGTGTTTATTTAGCAGCTAAACAATACCTGGAGTTTGAATTGGATCATTATTAGAATAAGTCTGATATGAACTAGGTGACCCATTGGATAAAGTGTAGGCCCTGGACTCAGGAAGACTTATCTCCCTGTATTCAAATCTGATCCTGGCTAAGTCACTCAATCCTGTTTCCCTCAGTTTTTTTTTTTTTTTTTTTTTTTTTAAATCTGTAAAAATGTGCCAGAGAAGGCAACAGAGTAAATCTACTAGGTGTTGCCAAATGTCTTTCTTCCTTCCCTTCCCCCCACCCCCCATCATCAGGGCAAAATGTCTTCATTGGATCTAAATCTCTCCATCACAATGTGGACTAAAGGAATGCAAATTCCTTCATATATTAAACTATCATTTTCTAATGAAAACTAATGAGTTTCATTTGATCAATTTGACATTTATGCAAAACTTTTAGCCAAAATGCCAGTTGCAAACTATGGAACCACGACTATAATTCACTTTCTTTAGGTGACCTGAACCTCTTTGGGCATACTTTTCACAATCTCTACTTCAGGCTCAATGTTGGAAACAATTAGATATAGGAAATGGTAGAAACAGGAAATACAATTCATTGGATTTATTTACCTCTAGGAGTGGATGCAATGGAATGAATAATGAATTTGGTATTAGAGGACCTGATTTACCTCCCAAGTGCTGGTACTTAACACATGTCTAAATTTACTATGTGGGCAAGATTCTTCACCTCTCTGGGCCTCAATTTACTCATCCATAAAAATATAATAATGCTAACAATAGCTAGTTTAAGATTTACAAAAATGTGTTACAGTTTATTTCATTTGATTGCCACAACTTTTTGAGACAAATGCTATTATTAATCCCATTTTACAGATGAAGAAACAGATTTCCCAGGATCACACAGCTAAAATATGAAGCAAGATGCAACTCAGATCTTTCTCGTTTGTACTCAATCAACTGTATCTCCTAGCTACCAATATGACATCAATGAATTAAATGACCTCTAGCTGTAAATTCTATGATCCTGTGAAAATATAGTCAAATGCCTTTAAAAAATGTTTTATATCATTTTGATGGAGGTTTGGGGGAAAGGGCTAATGCAAATAGACATTTTGCCCTGATTATAGGGGGGGAGAATGGGATGGAAAAATAAAATCATATCTTGCCTATATAAGAAAAAAGTTTAATATTTCATAGAAAAATTAGAAAGCAATTATGCAAAAGGTCATAAAGTTAGAGATGAAATGGACCATGGAGATTATCTAGCCTACTCCACTCATTTTACAAGTGAGAAATTTTGTCTCCCTGTAGATGTAAAATGGCTTGCCCAAGATTATTTCAAGTAGTATTAGTTAGGATTCAAACCCACATTTCCTAATTCAAAATTATTTTCACTAGCAAACATGCTGTCAATCACTGTGCTGGGGATTACATTTACAAATTTTTAAAAAATTACTTTTAAATGATGCCTGTTCTCAAAGAGCTTACAATCTGGCCTTCCTGACTTATTTTAAGTCTCTTAAAATCCCACCTTTTACAGGAAGTCTTCCTTAAACCTTTCTGAATTCTAGTAGAATTCTTCTGATAATTATTTCCTATTTATTCTGGATATAGTTTGCTTTTTATATATTTGTTTGCATGCCATCTCCTTTATTAGATTGTAAACTCTTTGAAGGCAAAAACTATCTTTTGTTTGTTTTTGTATCCCTAGAGTTTAGTACAGTAACTGCATTTGGAAGTTTCTTAATAAATTTTTGTTGATTACTTGATTACAATCTAATTGACAAAGACAGCACACAAAAGGAGATGGGAAAAAGAGAAGGAGAATGGTCAGGGAAGGTACCCAATGGTGGGAAAGTGAGAGAAGTTCCAAAATAGTGAAACCAGGTGAAAAATGATATCTGAACTGAGCAGTCTGATTATTCATGGCTCCAACGTTCAATCAGAAGACCAGAGGGTCATGATGAAGCAAAATACCAGAGTTGATGGGGTCCTGGAGGATAATGAGATTTTCCAATAAAGAACTTCCCAGGAACATGGTGGAGAAGTCAGAGATGTCCCAAAATAGTACAACCAGGTAAGAAATAAGGAGCACTACCTCAAAACACACTCTATGAATGCTCTAAATTAAGATGTACTACATTCATGGCATCCATTTGCATAGCATTTCTATAGTACTAACTGCCATCCAAATTTAAAGGGAATATCTAATTTCTTTGACTAGTATTACATAGCCTCTTCTAACAGAAGAGGATCCAGTAACAAGCAGGATTGCTACTGTTCAAGTTGAGCAATTGGCCAGTAATTTGGATATTTAACCAAAAGATTTGCTGCCAAATTAACAGGTCATACACACTGAACTGGCCATAGTTCCATGAATTTTCATGACTAGATTCACAATGGCTCATTTGCATGTGTGAAATTCCGCTGGGAAGCTGGCTTTTGAACTGGCTAGTTGAGCCAAAGCACAAGTTGTGTAGGCAGCCTCAGAAATGCCATCACATTAGGGAAATCCAAACTCAAATTGAAAAAGCCCTTATGAAAAGTCTATTATAAACACACAGCACTGTGCTTGGTACAGGAATGTAAGGGTAAAAAACCAAAACAATACAATTCCTGCTCTCAAGGAGCTTTTCCTCTAAAGGGGCTGGAACAAAGGGACAAAATAGGAATTCAAATAAGATAGAATATAATGACAAAGGAGAGATCCAAAAAGCTCTGAGAAAATGGGAATAGAATTTATAGTCTATTACATTCCAGTCACTGTAGCAGACATTGGCAAGACAAAGACAAAAAACCCCAACTAGTTCCTGCCCTAAAAGAGCTTAAATTCTACAGGGGGGAGTTGCTTTAATATTTACATTAAAATATACTAAGTTGATTTATTATTAACATAGTTAGAAGCTGAGAGGGCAGCAGGAAAGAGCTAGTGTAAGTAATGCTATTTGAGTCAGGTTTTGAAAGAAATTAAAGGGATTAGATGTGTAGAATGTACATTTCTGGAATGGGAGACAATCTGTGGAAAGGCTATCTTGTGTGAGGAATAGAGTGGTTGAAACCTAGAATGTATAAAGGACACAATTTATAATACACCTAGGAAGATTCCAAGCAAATAATTGAGTGTCATCAAGACATAAGGTCCCTAAAGAACTGGACAGTTAATCCTTTCACATTTCAGGGATTAGGAGCAAGGTGAGCTTGCCTCTACCCACAACCTCAAATAGGGATACAAATAAGATAGAATGTAATAAGGACAAAGAAGAGATCCTTTTGTGGTCTGGAAATTCGGGGCAAAATATTTTTGGCTTTCCAGTTATACTGGAGAAGAAGTCTGTTTTTTTTTTATTTTTATTTTTGAGGAGTATTCACAATATCTTATTGTAAAATTTGGGTTAAGTATTTGGTCATAGACTCTGTGTCCTCTGCTGATCTTTGAGAGTTGTTTGCAGATTCCTCAAAATTCTCCCAAAATTCCCATTTAATTTCTCAAGCCAATCTGCAATATATCAAAACTGCAATGGGGAAAATGCAATATGGTAGGTTAATTGTACTAACAGTCAGGTGAGATCAAATTCAAAATGCTATGACAACTATCCTGTGGTTTGGGGAAGTTACTTATTCTTTGAGCTTATATCACAGGATTGTTGGGAAGCATATGTGCAAAGTCCTTTAAAAATAATTAAAGTTCTATATAAAGGCTAGCTGTAATCTCACCATATATTAAAATATACTACATAACAGTATGAAGTAGAATGACTGGAAAGGGATTCAGAGCATACAGGGAAGAGCTAGGCCATCAGAATGGCAAGGCTGGAAGTGATTCGAGGCAAGATGAAGAACTGCAAGACCTATGAACAACCTGTTAATCTGGCAGAAGAAACATCTTATGGGACACTAAAGAGATGGGCATTTGGCCAGGAGTAGATTTGAGAAGGCTCCAAACAGGGCTCTGCACACAGTTGGTGCTCAGTAAATGTTGTAGCACCTGCCATTACTCTCAATAACAAAAACATTTGCTAAGTGCCTACTGTGTATAAGGCACCTGGGGACAGAATCAGATAACATTCAGTTTAATGTCACACTCTAAATGCCAAATAAAGGTTAGAAACCTTAAAAGCTACAGGAATTCATGGGAGAAGAGAAGAATAATTGCTAAAAGATTAGAATAGGTGGAAAATAAAGAAGATAATGGAAGATAAATAGTGAAAGTGGCAAATCCAGC
>JAJPUD010000714.1:483586-537511 GCA_023553655.1 Myrmecobius fasciatus
CCCTCATCTGTGTGCACTTAGTGTACTCTGCTAGCATACCAACGTGTTTGGGAAGGTAGCCAAAAGGCCCAGGGACACCTACTAAAACATGTTGTCATGATGCTCCAGATTCTGGACACATGCAGGAGTGGGGTGCATGACCTTTCATTTTCATCACAAGCTGTATTCCTGTTAAGTCCTTTCTTTCTTGATCAGGGCAGACCCTACAGGGGTCAGGGATGTGAAATCTCAAACTAAGCATTCACCAAGGTCTTGTTGAATTTTTTGTATCCTGTTACTATAATAAAAATTTTCAAAATATGAAGATTCTTTTATCTATCACAACACAAAACAATGTGTCAGGAAGGGGAAAAAAACTTGTATACTTACAAGATTAATGAGATTGATTACAATTGTAATGATTACAAGAATCAAAAAAAATCACCTGAAGTTTTATGAATTGTGGGTCAAATAATAAGCTGAAAACAAATCTCTAAGTATTCCATACCGACACAGAAAAGTCTTTCTCAGACATTATTAGTATAGGGCACAAAACAAAAATAGTACATCAAAAGCATTTGACTTAAGAATGAAAGTCAAATGAAAACTATCAGTGTAAAAATGTTACTGACTATATGATTAATCTCTTATCACTAATGCTACCTAAGGGCCTGATACAGCTGCATAGAACTTCTCCAGCTGTTAGCTCAATGGGCCACTTATGTACTACAGCTGCAGAGACTATGCTCAGTTCTTGAGGGGAAATCACCCACCTTCTGCAGCTGTAAAATGCCTAATTGGATGTTCCAGGCTCCTCACTTGGCAGCTAGACTCCACCCAACTTTGTTTTTATAAATGACAGCCATGTCTTTGACAGTGTACTTCGAAGAATCCTGTTGAAAATGCTCAAGTAGATCCCTGAAGAATGATGAGGGCATGCTAAAGTTTATAAGATAATGGTGTGAGGGTTTTTTCTTTTTTTTTTTCCTGGATGGAATTGATACCACATGTCCCTACCCTAACCCCCTCATGTTCCTCCCCCCCCAAAAAAAAAGGATTTTAGAGAACTCAATGTTGGATTTTGGTTTAAAACGTGTCTTTCTTTGCCTGACATGTCTGCTCCTAAAAGGAAATAGTGCTTAGGTGTTTTTATATATAAGCTTCAATTATCATTGTGAAGGAGTTTTTGTTAATATTAGTGCTTCAGTTTTCAAAAGAGAATGTTATACACAGGGAGGCAGAGAAGCATAATGGATAGAGGGATGGCTTTAGAGTCAGGAAAAACTTGGATTCAAGTCTTTTCTTTGACACAACTGTGTAGCTTTGGGAAAACAGAAACTTCTCAGTTCACTCCCTAAGCAAATAAGACTACAAGCTACAGACAAGCTAATAAGATGCATATTGAGAGTTCATTACACTTAGGAAATAGTCATTATGACTGGCATTTAGATAATACTTTACATAAGGCCATGACCCAACCCCACCTCAAACCCCCCCAAAATGCTTACCACTATTCATATTAAGAAAATCAGAGACAAAAAAATTTTCCTCAAGTTAATAGGTTTCAGAGAAGAAGCCTTATTTAAAAGAAAGAACAATGAGCTTAAAGGCTTAGGTTCAAATTTCATCCAAATTATGTGACACTGAGTAAAATCATTCAATTAAACATCTCAATCTCAGTTTACTTATTTGCAAAATGAGAACAGCATAATAATATTCATGTTAAGTATGAACTCATAAGCAGGTAGTTCAAATGAGATCTATAAAAAATACTCAATAACTAAAAGCTACCTTAGAAATGAGAATAACTGACTGGTTTTAGTAAACCCTACTTTTCTTCTAATTACAAGATTTTTTTCCAGACCTGGGATGGAGGGGCAAACTTGGGATTTTCTTGATAATGAGAAATCTTCATGACCTGTTTTGATAACATAGACCAGACTCCACTCACTCTGCTCTGCAACATATAGTTATAGAAATGGCTATTGTCACCAAGAGGTTAAGTGATTTACCCAAATAGATCACATAGCCACTCTATGTTAGAAGCAGGAAAAACTCATTTAACATGCTATTAAAATAACAGTAATGTATCACATTAATATAGACATGCCATATTAACAATGTGCTTTAAAAAGTAGTTGGGTCTGAAGATTAGGAGGGAAGCAATAAATTGGGAAATCATTTTTACATTAGAAGGTTTTGATAAAGGCCTCATTTCTAAAATATATAGAGAATTGACTCAAATTTATAAGAATTCAAGCCATTCTCCAATCGATAAATGGTCAAAGGATATGAACAATTTTCAGATAAGGAAATTAAAACTATTTCAAGTCATATGAAGATGCTCCAAATCACTATTGATCAGATAAATGCAAATTAAGACAACTCTGAGATACCACTACACACCTGTCAGATTGGCTAAGATGACAGGAAAAGATAATGACGATGTTGGAGGGGATGTGGGAAAACTGGGACACTGATACATTGTTGGTGGAACTGTGAACGGATCCAGCCATTCTGGAGAGCAATTTGGAACTATGTTCAAAGAGTTATCAAACTGTGCATAGCCTTTGACCCAGCAGCATTTCTATTGGGCTTATATCCCAAAGAAATCATAAAGGAAGGAAAGAGCCCCACATGTGCAAGAATGTTTGTGGCAGCCCTTTTTGTAGTGGCTAGAAACTGGAAACTGAAAGGATGCCCTTCAATTGGAGAAAGGCTGAACAAATTAGGGTATATGAATGTTATGGAATATTATTGTTCTGTGAGAAATAACCAGCAGGATGATTTCAGAGAGGCCTGGAGAGACTTGCATGAACTGATGCTGAGTGAAATGAGCAGAACCAGGAGATCATTATACACAGCAACAAGACTATACGATGATCAATTTTGATGGACATGGTTCTCTTCAACAATGATGTGATTCAAACCAGTTCCAATTGTTCAGTGATGAAGAAAGCTATATACACCCAGGGAGAGGCCTGTGGGATCTGAGTGTGGACCATAATAGAGCATTTACATGCTTTCTGTTGATATTTGCTTGCATTTTGTTTTCCTTCTCAGGTTTTTTTTTTTCTTGTACATCCGATTTTTCTTGTACAGCAAGATAACTATAAATATGTATACATATATTTGATTTGTCATATATTTTAACATAATTAACATGTATTAGACTACCTGCCATCTTGGGGAGGGGGTAGGGGAAGGAGGGAAAAATTTGGAACAGAAGGCTTTGCAAGGATCAATGTTGAAAAATTACCCGTGCATATGTTTTGCAAATAAAAAGCTTAAATTAAAAAAAGAGAGAGGGAAAAAAAGTGCTTGGGTCTGAATTGCACAAGCCATGTTTGTAATTTTTTTCCCAAAATACAGAATGTAGCAGTTCAGAACTCCCTGCACAGGGAAGTTCTGAGTTTCCCCCAACAAAGGGACACTCCTCCCAAAGCAAGGGGTGCCCTGTTTCTTTGTTTCGGGGAGGCTCAGAACTTTCCTGTGCAGGGAGTTCTAGACCCTACAACAGCATACAGGATCACATTTGATACGTGAAGCCCAATTGCATGCTAGAGTAATGTTCATATTTATAGCTACCATAGTATGGGAATAGCTATTATAGAACCAGAGATCCCTTTTAGAACCTGGAAAAGCAGTCTTCTGGATAAAGGAAACAATAGGGGTCATGAAGGTCTGGGAGAGTGGATTCTTACTGGTTCCCTAGGGCCTTCTAAAGATGCTCACTGATGCTGGTAACTAAGCAGAAATGAAAAGCCAGCATTGCTCGTGGGAAAGCATGATGGCAGCTAAAAATCCACTTTTGTGAGAAACAAGAGGAATAACCCCTGGAAATATCAAAATATAGGATTCTGCAAGAATTTTGCTATGTGAATCCCATATCCCCCTGATAAACTTCCATGTGCTTTTTTTTTTTAAACTATAAACCAAAACTTCTCATCTCCACTAAATTCAACTACATAGATGAGATAAAGAGTAGAAGCAATGAAGCAGGGAGACCTCCTAAATAAAGATGACATGGCATAAGGTTTTAAAATGTGGGATTTGGATCAATCCCAACTCTACTGCTTAGTACTTTGTGACCTTTATGACTCTTAGTTTTCTTATTTTTAACATAAGGGATATTGCATTGGATAAAGTCTCTTCTAATTCTAAATCATGAATCTATAAATAAATAAACCAAAGGATGAAATTGTTGTGTTTAATAGCCCCTCTAACTCTTCAGAATCATAGAATTTCAGAGCTGGAAGGGGCCCCAAAGGTTATCTGATAAAGCCACAACTAGGCCCCCAAATTTCATTTTAACCTGCCCCAAAGCACCAGGCTTTGCCATTCACTCTGTTACTGTGTCCTATGGACCACCAGTCTTTCCATTTGCCCTGGAACTTAACCCTCCTATATGTATCTTTCCCTATGAGATTGTGTATTTCATGAAAGCAAATTCCCTTTTTATTTTATCCCCAATGTTTAGCACATAAATGTTTAATAAATGCTTTTTCACCTCCACATGTATCCACTGCCTATCATTCACATCCTTCTCCCTGAGCCAGGCCAGTGTTCTTCATAGATCCCTGGGTCTTTATGGGAATGAATCACAGTGTCACTGATAGGGTGGATCTTGGTATGCAAGACCCAAGTGTGACTGGAAAGAACTAGATCACGTATTTTGGAGGCCAAAGCCCTCACTTCTACCCCCACATATCACTGTTAGCTCTGCTCTGCTCTATGGCCACAGGATGAACCCATAATCCTGGCTAGTGGTCTGGCAAATTGATGCCATCATTGTTCAGAACAGAAAGTGGATGTGGGTGGATCAGAACAAACCTATCATCACCAGTGAGAGAATGGCTCAAATATGTCTGGTGTGTTAGCAATGCCATCTCCTCATGCAACCTAATTTTCATAATAGCCATGTTTCCATTCCCAATTAAAATTTCTTATCATGTTTCTTTATATCTACAAATAATATGAGATAATATTTGTATAAAACACTTAGCAAAGCACCTGACAATAGTAGGCACCTGGAAAAACTTATTCCCCTTCCCTCTTTAGTATATGGTCATGAGGAAAGAGAGCTACATCTCAAATCAGAGCAACTGGATTCAAATCTAACTTGTATTTATTATTACTTGGGTGCCCTTTAAAAAACTCTTCCTGAGGCTGTTTCCTCCTGTTTAAGATGACAATGAGCCTTGGGCTATATGGCCTCTGAACCTCTCTAGCTCTAAAAATGTGGACTTGAATCTTTGAGATTATGCCCTTTAGCACAATGGCACTTCGATCAATGAGTGCCGCTTCATGCCCTCCCACTGATATTTTTATTCCTTCCCCTCCCTCAAAGAACCAGTTAGTGCTTTAGTAACCTTCTGTTCCTCCATAGCCTTAACAATATTTTATCAGAAGCTTGATATGCATTTTACTAATTGCTAATTAACTTAGACCTATCCCTCCTAGAGCCTGGATGGTAGAAGTTTGAAAAAAAAAAAAAAAACACAAACACCTTTGGCTTCATCTTCCTGTATGAAGTATGAAGCACATGCTTTCTTTCAATGGGGAGCTGAAGGTTATACATACAAAATGTATATTATTCAGATGTCAATGATGGCTCAGAAGTACTAAGGGAATAATTAAGAACCTACAGAAAATTTCCAAACTCTTCACTGGCATACAAAAGTGCTAACAATAGCTGAATTAAAGGTTACATACAACCTAACCACAAGCTTTCGACAAATTACTGCAGGAATAAAAAACCACCAGCTAGGATATAAAACCTAAATAAACAAAGGAGATACTCACTTAGTATACTGTCTACCAAGCAGGTCAATGAGCTTTACTAAAATGTTATTTTATCAGAAAGAAAGAAAAAAATTAGAAATGCAATAAACTCAAGAAATGCTACCCCCAGCAAAGTTTAATTCAGCAGCAATAGAAATAATGATCATTGGATAGAAAATACAACAACAAACATCTGGCATAATCCCAGCATGGAAGAAACACTTCTACTCCGATAATAGCCATGTCATAACAACCAGATCAATAGAGTCTTTGGAATGTTACTTAGGATAAGAATAGGATTGAATCAAATTAAGAATCTGACTAAATTGGAGCTTCAGACAAAATAAGAAGAAACTAAAAGCACAATTCTGGGATGCATGGACCATTTAAAATGTAAAGTGGTACTTCATTAATATTTTTAAAGTATTGATGGCATTTGGATCGATAGCATTATAATAATGTAAAAACCTCAACTTATTTTTGGATCCCACATCCATGACCTGCATACTTATTTAGAGATCCCAACTACTTTATAGAGTAAAAACCAGAGGTGTGATGGTAACTGTTTAATAACTGGATAAGAAGGAGAAGGGGAAAACACACTCAGAACACACTTTAAGTTTAATATGTATTATTAAGATTTTCTTAATCACTTTCTTAAATCTAGACTAACAATAAAACAAGTCCAGATTGCTGATTTCTGAGAAAAATGTTCACACTGTCAATTGAACAATTGGCTCTGATGTGCTGGCTCTACCACATCTCTAGAAAAACCAGTCTTTGTTTAACAAAAGAAATTGACCTCCTTTTAAAAATAAAGCCTTTCCTAATGCTTAAAATATATTTAGATTGAATACCAAGTTTACAAAAGATTTGCAGCTTAATACACAATTATCTTTTTTATTATATACTGTTATTGAAATCCTTATTTTATTTCATAAAAGTTTAAATAAATATATATCTTCTATATATGTATATGTATATACATGTATATAATACTAGCACAATATTGATATAATGCTCAATAGCATTTTCCCTTCTAAAATAAATATGGATCTAGCTAATTCATACTGCATATAGATGGGTAATTGAATCCTCATTTTTCCTACCTTAAGTACAGAGAGTAGACTATGGATATTTTTTTTTTAAATGAAGTAGAGATATATTCTTTGGGAATTTAAATGCATTTTCTTCAATTCCTTAATCATGAGTTGAGGGAATAAACTCTCTGAACCAAGTAGTATCCCTTTTTCTTATCTTTCTCTCTCTTTTTTAAAGTATTGTGATTTTATTGGTATAGGGAAGCCTGAGAAGAAAACTCTCTTAACCAGTGCAGATCAGCATCTCTCTTCCAAACTCTGGTTTTAGAGTTATCTAAGGTGCTGAGTGATTGCATGGCTTGCTCAAAGTCACAAATCCAGATAAGACTTAAATTGGTAGAATTGAAAACCAGGTCTTTCTGATCCCAAGGCCAGTTTTCTAGGCTATGGAGGTACCTCTCTGCTTACTATTACTACAGAGGAAAAATCAACATCACTCAAAGGACAATAGACGGGCATATGGAGGATTTGCATAGCCTGCAATGCATTACAAATAAAAGAATGACTCAATTCAAGTACTATGAAGCAGTGGATAGAGCACCAGCCCTGAAGTCAGGAGGACCTGAGTTCAAATCTAATCTCAGACACTTAACATTCCCTAGCTGTGTGACCCTGGGCAAGTCACTTAGCCCCAAGTGCCTCAGCAAAAAAAGAAAAAAAAAAAGACAAGTACCATGAGGCAAAGATGTCAAAAACAACACTTCCAAATGGCTGCTCAGAAACTAGATTAAAATATAATTGGGAAATATTTAACAAAAGTAGAATAAAATATAGATAACATTGCATTTTAAAATTAATTCAATATGCAAGCCCACAAGGATCCTTATATATGGATTAGTGACCCCTTTTTTATTTGAGTTTGGCACCAGTGACATAAAGGCTATCATAAAAAAGATGAATCACCAGGAGGAAAAATGAAAAAAAAATGAGTTGGACATATGACAAGGACAGAGAATAACCATAGAAAGTCAGTATGCTCCATTGGTTCTACAGCAATGTGGGAAATGCAGGACAGCGACAAATCAAGTCCCATAGGACAACCAGGCATAAATGCATTGCTATCCAATTTTTGTGGACTCCAACACTGGAACACACTACCTGCAAGGCTGAGCACTATGGAGGATGCAAAGAAAAATAAAACATGGTCTCTTTTCTTGAAGAACTCACAAGTGATTGTATGCACACTTACACATTTTGGGATCGTTTAAGGGTTGCCTTGGTCCTTTTTGAAAACAAAGGACTAAAAACAAAAATAACAGCTTTTCAGGAAGCAGCTGCAAAGCAAGAACTCATGGATCCTAGTGACACAAAAGAAGTCAGCATGAAAATCTTCCAGCCCAGGTAACTGCATTGACCAAGTCTGGAAATTTGTCAAGCCATATCAGACCATACTTCAGTCGTTCCATATTTATGGCCTTCTATTCAACTAGTGATTGAAAAACAACTTCCTGTACTATTAGCGGTCTATCAAGCAAATTCCATGAACTCGCCTGCCAGTCTGAGGCCATGATGTACTCCAGCTCAGAATCATATTGAATCAGGTTCAATTCAGTACATAAAATGAAATGAAAAGCCCAAACTAATTAGATTGTTATGAGCAGTTCATCTGCCTTATGTTGTTTTATCACGTGCAGTAGGTGCTGTATCCCCACAGTGAATGTCTTCAAGCAAGTCATCAGCATGTACTGTATTCAAGAATGCTAATCAGACGAAAAAGGACCTTTTTATGAAGAAAACAAGATTGAGTGTAGCTTTCTGATCACAGTAGTGCCAATGGAATGGCTTTGTCTCTATTAAACTTCACTTAGGTTTCTGGAAAGCATGGAGGGTCCTAATGAGACTGGCAGAAATAAAGGAGTTCATTAGTGCAAAACAGCTAAAGTTGAAATGTCAAGTGACAAGTTGGGAGCTGAAATTCTGAAGTATCTTCAGAGCTGAGCCGCATGTAAACAACTGGCACCATTTTGGCTGTCTCTGCACTTCCAATGCCCCAGCCACTGCAGGGCTGTACAATAAATTCAAACATATGAGGCTCTAGAGGACTTGGGTTACATCACTGAATATCTTGTAGTAGGAAAGCCTCTTACTAATTTCAAATGGGCAGAAAGTGACTTTCAATTTGCTATTTGTTTGAAGTGGGATGGCAGAAGCAAACAAAGGGAAGCACAAACTAACACAAAAAGGAGCAGCTCTTTCTTTCCAACATGGCTCACTTTGCTTCTAGATATCTTCAGGAGCCAATTGTCAAGGGCACAGCAGGGAAGAGAGAAAAGCAAAGGAAAAGCTTTATATGGAGTCATTTGTCTTCCGTTATTTCTGTCCTTGCTGCAAGATCCAAAAATGGTCACTTGCCGTAGGGTACACAGGACCATAGGCTCAGAGACATCTACTTCTAATCCAGTTCTCTTGTTTTACAGATGAGGAAAACAGCCACTAAATGGGCTTGCCTACGATGACACAGATAGTAAGTAGCAAAGCCAAGAGTCCAGTACATTTCTTCTAATTCCAAGTTCTTGCACGTTTCCACCTGTACTATTCTGTTGCTGTTTGAAAGGCTGACCTTGAGTACATCTCTATCTTAAGTACTTAATCATGAGTTGAGGGAGTAAACTCTGTGAACCAAATAGTATCCCTTTTTCCTATCTCTCTCTCTCTCATTTTTAAAGTATTGTGATTTTATTGATATAGAAAACTCTCTTAACCAATGCAGATCAGCATCTCTCTTCCAAACTCTAGTTTTAGAGTTATCTAAGGTGCTGAGTGATTGCATGGCTTGCTCAAAGTCACAAATTCAGATAGGACTTAAATTGTTAGAATTGAAAACCAGGTCTTTCTGATCCCAAGGCCATCATTTGCTCACATAACTTTTATAATTAGTTTGACCAAAAGCTAATTTTCCTCTGAAATGATAGGTTTTGTTGTTCTTCACATTCCCCCTTCTATTTCTGAATTACCCTTCAACAACATACTTGCTAAATTTCATGTATTCTAGTCTAATAAAATAACTTTGAGACCATTTCCAAATTCAAAAATATATGTAAACCCTCAGTTCTAAAGAGGTATCATTCTTATTGTGGCAAACTTCAGGAAGAACTAAAGTTATATACTCCTTTATATTCTCCCTATCTTTATAGTCTATTATTCCTTATTAGAAAACCTTAAACCAGTCAGTTCTATCCTATTTTGTGATTTAAAGAAGAGAACTGCGTAAATATTTAGCCTATCCCTAATTACCCTTTCTAATACTGAATATGTAGATTTCCATGTACTTGGAATTTTCTCTAAGTGACTTGGCAAGTATAAATTATCCTTGCCCTCAAAGCACCCTGCTTTCACAGGCAGTGAATCAACAGTTGGTGTTAAAAGGCTACTGCATTATTATTAACAATCAATATGGGTTTGAAACATGAATCCACTAAAGCACCATGATGGCAATTACATTACATTAAATAATATTAATGTGAGAGGCCTGTCCATTGCTAGCTGGTGCCAGTTATCCTACATAGCCCCAGATGCCTGTTTTAAAAATCCTTGAACCAAAATTCTTTCAATGCATCACAAGAGCCCAACAGAGGGCCACAATGGCAACATGCCCATGGCTTTAAAGTGGTAAGGATGAAGCTACCTCATTTTTAATATCGAGGGTTGGCCAACACAAGCTGTGGCTCTCAGCAAACAATGCTTCATCTCAATCCAACTTGGTAATGAGCTTGGTAACTGCCTGGCCTAGTGTTTCCCAGCTGGCTTCCTGTACTTAGGTCACATTCTAATTCTCCAGGCCTAGAGCATTGTGAGTACTAAAGAATATGACTGTTCTCATACAAAAATATCCACAAATTTGATTTGGGGTGACAAAGGCTCTTACCCAGAGAATTTTTTCCCTTTGACTACAAAGCTCTAACCCTGATAACCAGATTTCAAGACAACTGCCTAGTCTTGTCAGAACATTTGATTAAATTCAATTCAACAAATTTATTAAATTCCTACTGTGCACAAGGCCCTCTGATGCAAAGACAAACAAAAACCAAACTCTGCCTTTGAAGGTTGTGTGTTCTCCTGGAAGGGTATGTGATATGTACACCAAGAAGCACAATACAAATAATTTTAACAAACAGAGAGTATTAGCAACCAGACAATTAGGAAAGAACTCATCAAGGAGGTAGGTTTGAGCCCTGAAGGTTCAAAATAAAGGCTATGAGAAGAACAATCCTGGCAGGAGGATGTGACGTGTGTAAATGCACATAGGTAGAAGATAGAATGTGCAGTTCAAGGCATTAATAGCAGTCCAATTGAGCTGGAAGATAAAGTAGATGAAAGGAAGTAATAAAAATTGAGAATGATAAGTAGGAATCAGATTGTGAAAAAATCAGATTAGATAGTACAATTATTATTTTTAATCCTCATTTCATAACCAATAATCAGTTAACCTTTACATAGGGCCTACTATGTGCCAGCTATTATGTAGGCTATTGGCGTTTAATTGTTTCAGTCATGTCCCGCTCTGTGACCCCATTTAGGGAAATTGGAAAAGGAAATGACAGAGACACTGGAGTGTTTTGCCATTTCCTTCTCTGACTCAAAGATACCCAGGACCACACTAGCTAATAATAGATAGATTTGAACTCCAAGCCCAGTGTCCTATGCACTGTCACCTAGCTGCCTAAGAGCTTACCTGATAGAGAAGGGAACTGAAGCTCAACAGGATTGTAGCTTTCCTAGCTTCTCCAGCAAGTTAGCAGCAGAACCAGGACTGAAGTGAATCCCAAATAGAAATGTCTATTAAGTTCAAAAATAAATAATTATAAGCTTAGCATATTGAATTTTTCATGGGCATTTTAACTTTTTAACAGAGGGCAAAGCCATAACCCAATGGAATAAAATTAATGAGGAATTCTGGAATTAGCTAAATGAGTAGTTATTTAGCAGAATGAGAAGAACCTTTCTGGCCTCTCTGAAATAACATCATGTGGGTGGCCACCTACTCCGTCTACTTACAAGGTAATGATGTTGATGATGATGATGGGAGGACCCAATCCTTCCCAGATGTACTTGTCGTCATCATCACCACCCAAACAAACCAAGAAGAAGGCAGCATAGCTGACATTTTTATTATTGCCTCTTGACTGAGTGCCAGCGGCATCCTGCTTCTAAAGGAGCAGCTAACAAATTGATAAAGAGCATTTGAATAACAAACCTCCAACTTAGGGGCTGTAGGAAATGATGTTTATGATTCAATAAATGGGGTTCTTTGCCTGTCACCAAAGCTGTGCCCCAGCATGGCACTGGTGGCCCAATCTTACTAGAGGTGCTATTTGGGGATGTCATAAATCTGAGCTTCTGGCTATTTGTAGGCATTAAACTTCCCATGGAATTTTTCATAACACTAAGGATTTTAATCCCCAGCTTCTGGCCAAACTCCAACTGGAATAATGAGGAACCGCTTACTGTACCTAAACTCTCGCGTGGTTTCATATGGATAACAGACTTTTTTGGCTTTTTCATCATTTCTGCCACTAAATGACTGCTCCGTGCTGTGGGGATAGGAGTGAGTGGTGAAGGGAGGGGTTTGTCTATCACCCCAGAAATGCTGGCCCCTATAAAATGCTCAGGGTAGGGCTTAAATTTCCTAAGATGTTTAGTTTAGTTTAGTTTTTTTTTTTTTTTCAAAAACATTCTTGTCCTGACAGGTAGTCCATCAATGCCAAATGTTGTGTCCCCTCAGAGCTCAGGGAACAGAACCCAGGAGTCCTACCACCAAAGTCTCTGCCCTAATGCCAGGAAAACAAGGTCTGCTTGCCTGAATTTCATTATTCCTCACATGGTTGTTTGGGAATTCAGTTTCAACTCAGAAACACACAAAATGTTACAGGCAACTTGAATTCATTAGACTCCTTTGATTATATGGGAAGCTTAGAAGAATGAAAGTCTGGTCTTCAAACACACCATGCCCACAACAGTGAAGTTTCTAGTTTCTAGTTAAAGGAGGAAAAGTATCCCACTTTTTCAAAGGTCTAGTCACCTAACATGTAAAAGATAAACAAAATGATCTCATTGAGGAGTTCCTCAAACCTAAAAGGCCTTTTAAACAGGCCAAGAGTAACAGCTGCTCTGTCAGAGAGGGGGTCT
Organism: Myrmecobius fasciatus; assembly: GCA_023553655.1. Lineage (NCBI taxonomy): Eukaryota > Metazoa > Chordata > Mammalia > Dasyuromorphia > Myrmecobiidae > Myrmecobius > Myrmecobius fasciatus. The sequence continues at coordinate 496,576 of JAJPUD010000714.1, forward strand.
GGCAGGCATCTAGCCACAAGGTCGCTGCTCTTGGGGTGCACCCAAGAGATGTGATAGACAGCCAGAAATGTTGGCACCACATTAGGGCAGAAATAGGGGCTGGGGTGGGGAGGAGAATAAGCTATGGTCCTTTGCCAGTCCAAGCTTCCCAGAGAAAAGGGGCTTAGCCGGCCCCTACGAAGCTGTTACAACAACAGGATGCTCAGAGGGGCTGTGTCGCTATGTTTGCATTATTGGCTCCAGGGAATGTGGAAGCATAGGAGCACCCGCCACAGACAGGTAATTGAATCTCCTTGGTGGAGCCGCTTTCCAGGGCACCAACAGTATAGTAGATAAGGCTGTCATTGTGATTTCTAGCCAAGATACCTTCAGGAGGTCAGTGAATCCAGAATGCTGCCTCCATGAAGTCCTGGATCCAGACCATCCTCAATCACTGGGGATCCAGCCTATTAATCCAGCTCTTCTAGAATGAAGCTTCATCAACCTCTCTTGATAGCTACTTTCAACTCTCCTTGTCAAGGAGAGTGTCCCTATAGATCTAACCTGCATCCCTCCAGCTGCAGTTGGAGTCCAGGAGCCAATTGTTTTGTTCTCAGTGGAGATAGGCAACAGCTGTTCCCTATCTTCCATATAATCATGTTAATTTACAAATTGATTTTCCTCCCACTGAACTGCTTCATGGCTAGCAAAATATCAGTCCTTAATGCGGCTATAAATATCACTACTGGTGGTTAGTGAATTTACTTGGTATAAGGAACTTTATTCAATCCTTTTACAAACTCCAAATAGTCAATGTCTTTCTTTCTGGTCAATAGGACAGAATATTAAATACTCACCAAACTCAGATGTAATGGGCAGCTGGGAAAATCATAATAGAGCCTAAATAGAAATTTTTTAAAGATACTGATTCCAATTAACTTATTTTCTGAAGGCACATTCCCAAGTGGCATTGCCTTTTACCTCTCCCCCCCAAAAAAAGTTCCAGATCTGACAGACTATGTCTTATTTGATTTAAATCCTAGAGAATAAAAACTGAAACTCTTTTTTCTTTTCCTCAAAGCATAAATCCCCAACCTTAAAATCAAGTACTAGAGTTGCTAAAATTGGGATTAAGACTAAAGAGGGTATGATTTGCAAATTCATTTTTATATATTTGAGTAAGTTATTTATCATATCAAGAGGAAAATCCACAAAGATAATGAATGAATAGATAGAATGAGGATGAGGAAAAAATGGAAACCAAATGGATTAGGACAGAAAAAGTTGGAATGAGAGGTTATATTAAGACAGAAGATGGGAACAGCAGGATAGAAAGGCAAAGGGAAAAATGTACTAAGCTTTACTGGGCACCACAGGTGAGAAGTATTGAGAGGTCAAGATACCTGAAAATCACAGTGCACAGGTGGCAACCTACAGGGATTTTGCCCATCTCTGTCTTTTCATTGATCTGTTCAACCAAGTCCTTTGGAAAAAGAATTCAATTTTCCTCTCTGTTTATGGACCTATTCATGTAGAGTAAAGCCAGAAATGGATATATATTATGCCTTTATACCTTCCCCATAAAGTTCTTTTTTTTTTTGCAACTTGGAGAAATTTGCAAAATAGACATAAATAGTTTTTGAGAGAAAATTCTGGAACTGCCTACCATATTCTGAAGCACATTGTTTGCTATTAATTATGTTAATCGGTGCACTTGGAGATCATAGCGATTATAGATTGTTCCATCTGGAAGGGACCTTAGAGATCACTGCTCCCAACCCTCTCATTTTGCAAATTTGAAAATAATAAAGCTCTATCTCTTTTGAAAATATTCTATAATTAAAACATTTCACTGTTACATTGGCCTTTCCCCCAAATAAATCTGAATCAGTACTGTTTTACTATATGTCTTAATATGATTTGTAACTGTCTGGATACTCTATAGTCTATATCTTTATACTAGTCTATAAATAAGAGAGACACATAAATGTCAGTCCCTATAGTCAATAATAATACCAATAGTAATAGCTAGCATTTACATAACATTTTAAGGTCTGTAAGGCACTTTATAAATATTATCTCACTTAATTCTCATGACAACTCTAAGAAGTAGGTATTATTATTTTTGTCATTTTACAGATGAAAAAACAAAGGCAGACAAAACGTAAGTGAATTGTCCCCCGTGACCCTGGGCATAATTTGAGCTCAATCTTCCGAATTCTAGGTCCAGTACTCTCTCTACTGTGCTATCCAGCTGCCTATTAATGTCTTTCAGCTAAGAGGATGATGTAAGTTGTCAACTCTGAACAGAATGTGTTGCAGTTTTCCTTCCATGGTGGTGATGGATTTGTTATGAACCGTCCAAACTCTTGCTTTCATAACCACAACAACAAAGCATCTGTGTGACAGCTGGTCAGGATCGGGGGTGGGGGGGTGGGAGGGGTGTGATTTTTGTCCACAGAGTAGCAAAATTGACTGGCCCTCATGTAGACCAAACCCATGATCCTGGTCCCATTATAGCACTATGTTCTAAACAACTGAGCTACCAACCATAGACACATACAAATGTGCACACAGCCATCTAAAGATGCAATCTCTTAACCATCATTGGCCCACTTTTCAGCAAATGCATTATAACACGTTATCAAGTTCCTAAACAATTTTTTCTTTCTAAACAAGCTTTCTTTCTCTTGTCAGGATTACTAAATATGGTGTTGAGCTGTTGACTAGTGATGTGAATATACAATCTAAAGAATGGGATGGAATTGATTTTTCTTATTAATAACAGACATTACATGAGGCCTGGCATGTTCTATAAGGGTTAATACTCCAAATCTAGAGATCATAAGTTATCCGTGACATAATGGAATTTGAGTTTTAATGAGTGCACTTCATCTTAAATCACATTGTCATGTGGAGCCATGATGTCATCTAAATGAAATAAGTCATAAATAGGTGCCATGTTTTCCTACTGACGTATTATCAGTATTTTACTATGCTCCTGTCTCCTATAATGAGAGGCAACTAAAGAAGCCAAAGCTGTTTGCACCCCCTCTCCTGCATTGGCAATGAAAATAACATGCTTGCAAGAAAAGACTGCTCTGACAGCTTGGTATGGTAAAGAAAACACAATTTGGGATTTCATCTGAAAGGAATCAGGTATGCAGTTAAATAATTTAAGAGTTAATACTCTCAAGGCACAATGTGTAATCATGAATAATAGTGTTGGGTAGTATCCAAAGGGCTTCACATAGCTGATGCTATACTCTAACTTGAGACACTTCCCTCCCCATCCCTTGTAGACCTTTGCATTGTGCACCCCTATTCTATCCAAAAATATCTCTTAAAGACCTACTAAGTCTAGGACTAGAGATTAAGCTCATGTATCACCACCATTATGGGGCTTTATGTCATGTTAGGGACTTTACATAATTTAGCACCCAATTATATATTGTTTTGGAGTATTCTTTAATTGTTTTTGATGAGTAAGTCTCCCTAGATAGATTCAAAGGCTCTTGAGGGAAGGAACCTCCTTATATACTTCCTCTCCTAGCTCCTAAGCACTTTAGAAAGTGATGAGTACATAGTGGATATAAGAATAAAGACTTTCTGATTGATAATGGAGCTGCAGAAGAGAATCCCCACTTTCCCTGGGTCATAGGTTCTAAACATCATCACCAGAAAGTCTTATCCTGTATCTAAAATATGACCCAGGCTAACTAATTTTTCTTGCAGTGGAAATAGAGCCCAGCTGTCATCATTCTTCACCTCCTTGAAGACCATTATTAAATCACACCTCCAACATTCACATTTTCAGGCAGAACAATCTTCAGTTGTTTAAACCTTTAGACACAGATCTTGGTCTTCAACCCTTTAATTATCCTGTGGCTCTCCACATCTCTCTTTAATTGTGGAGGCCAGAAGTAGACACAGTACTCTCCTAGGAGTCTGTGTAGAAAAGGATTACATATTTGATTTCCAAAATAAATAGCTCTTTAAACATTATTGAGACTGTTATTATTTTGAATGAAATGTTACCATGATCCAAAGGGAGGAAGTTCATTCTTAAAGGCATTTTTCATGTATTTTAAATGAGGGTTTCCCAAAAGAAATACATTTGACTTGGTGTGATCCCAGAAATCTAAATGTTACACAATAGAACATACAATAGAAAAACGACATCAGGGTTATATCAACAATTTGAATGTATACAAATGGGGTCACTTCATGAGGCAGTGGAGGCTCCCCTTCACAAGTTCTAGGTCACTGGTATAGTCAGATCAGTAAGCACTGAAGTGTTTAAGTAGGTGTCCTAGGTTAACATTCATTAATGAGCCTTAGCCAAAACAACTGACACTTATAAAGAGTTAGAAATTACATACATTTTTCCATTTAATCCTTGAAGCACTCCTATGTGCTATAAAGTATCCTTGGATTAAAGGCGTGAAATGTTTTGTTATTCAGTCATTTTTTTTTTAGTGTCTGATTCTATGTGATCCCATTTGGGGTTTTCTTGGAAGAGATTTAGCTAGCAATTAAAGCCATAGATAAAATCTTTTTAGTTATAGTTTTTATATTATATTATATAACTATAATTAAAACTATATTATATATAGTTTCTTAGTTATACAGCAGTATAGGTCTTATACTTAATTTAAATATGAGGAAACAGGCTTAGGGATGGTGACTCGTCTATTGTCATATAATCTATTAAGTATCAGGTAAAATTGGAATCCAAGTTTTTCCCAAGCCCAGTAATCTTTCCACTCACTATACACACAACACCGTTACAACTGCCCCTTTCAGTGGGATCTAAATCTAAAGAATTATCTGGTAGCAACCCAAACTCCTTTGGTAGCATCCAGACCATAGTTACCAAAGTAGATCCACCACTGCCTGGGTGTAGGCCTCCCTCAGACTCCAGGGATGGGACAAGGCATATCATATCAACTGTGTGGCTCTCCAAATGACTGCTTGGCAACTGACCTGTAATTACATTTAATCTGACCAACTGTACAGGCTAGTATTATTTTTAGACTGTCCAAAGTATATAAAATCCAAGAAAATTCATATTGCTACTCCTGCTGCAGTGTTTAAGATGATTTCCTCATTTTCCCATAAATAGAAAAGGTTCATCCCCAACTATGTGACTTTTGATGTTCCCACAGCCTGGAGTGACCTTCCCTTGGCCCTACCTAAATTCCAACAAGTCTTTAAGGTCTAAATCAATTCCAACTTCCTCCATAAAGTCTTTCTAGACTACCCTTTGGTCTCACTGATTTCTTCTGGAGTACTCTGGTATTTTTATCATAGTACTTTTTATTTATAATTTTAGTCTTTATCGCAAAATTTGCTGCATAATTATACATTATCATTATTTCTCAAATTGTTTTATGTGTGCTTGGTATCTTCAAGTCAACTGTAAGTTTCTGGAGGCCAGGTCCCAGATTTTATGCATCTTTGCACCCCCTTTGCCTAGAGGCAGCTAAATGTGGCGCAATAGACAGAGGGCTGGGCTAGGAGTCAGGGAGAACCAACTTCCAATATTCCATATCCAATATGATCTCATAAACTTAATAAAGTCATTTATCCTCTGCAGTCACGCAATTAATAAGTATCTAGGACTAGATTTGAACTCAGGTCCCCTGATTCCCAGGCAAGTGATCTATCTCCTGTGCTACCTAGCTGTTTCTTTTTGCAACTCTAAATTGGGGATAACAATAACACTTACCTGATAGGGTAGTTGTAAAAATCTAATGAGGTATTTGTAAGACACTTATTACAGTGCCTGACACATTAAAAAGTACTATATATTTGCTGATTCCCTTCATTTTTCTTGCCACTCAAAGTTGCATCTTGTGCATAATAAGCACTTTGTTCACTAGATCTAATTTGACATCATTGTGGAAAGAGATAGGGAAGAAAGGTAATATGAATTACCAAGTTCTTCCATAGGCTTCTGACCTGATATTTTTGAAGTTGTTTTTTTCTAATTTCAAAATCATTTGTTTTCTGTGTAATCCTATATATTTTTCCATGAATTAAAATAGATTATTCTAAGGATGGAATGGAAGTTTTTATTAAGTGTTTATTATCAGTCAAACACTATGTTAAGGTATTTTTTTTCCCACTTTTACAAATATCTCATTTGATCCCTAAGACAGGGTCCATAGTGTTCACCAACCTGCCAGAGAAGTTCATGACACACACGAAAAAGGATTAACAAACACTGTCTTGCACCAGCTACCATCATTAGCTTGATTCTTGTTATTCTTGACATGTGATCTTCATTCAGCACCAAAGTTAACAGACTAGTGGACAAACTAAAAATTCAGCCATTTGACATTATACATATGAAAGAAGTTTCAGGTCATAAAGAAGTTGCCACTTAATAAAAGGATGATTTATAGGTTCTCTCTGTAGAGATGAATAAGGTATTTGAAATATTGTTTTATGATATACCTGAGCATCATTTTATTGGATACTTAGTCATCTCAACTTGAGATGTTCATCATGAGAGTAGGCAAGAGGTCCACCAAGATAACTGCAGTTAACATGTCAAAATCTGTTATAGAGGATAAAGAAGTAAAAAGAAATTATGAAGAATTAGAAAGCATATTAACTCCACAGTCAAAGGGCTTAGATTGAAATCCAACTGCAAACATTATCAGTGATACTTAGACCAAGACACATAACCCCTATGGGTCTAAGTATCCTCATCTATAGAATGTGAGGGCTGGATTCAATCACTTCTGAAGTCATTTGTAATTCTAGGTTTTTACTCCTATTAATATACAATTTAATCCTTGGTGACTTTATGATGCAGATGGTCATGCATTTAAAAAATGTTGGAAGTGTCTTCACTCAATAAATAAAAGAAAAAAAATATATAGATTACTTAGAAGTCTCACTTTTGCTGCATTTCATGGATACTTCCTGCAAGAAAAATTTGGAAGGCAATGGGTGTGGCATGCACTGAATATTTTTTTTAAATTGATATATCTTATTAGTCAGAAAGTAACTAATTATTTCAGAATCAGCTGCTTATGTCCATTCAGGTTATCAAATGCTTAATGAAGAGGTAAAAACTGTACACCAAATTAGGAGAAGAAAAGAAACTACAATTAATATGGCTGCAATTAATATAGCTCCAACCCAAGTACATTACAGGGTATCCTAAATGAGTTGTTGATTTTGAAAAACAGGAAATAGATATAATTAGATACTGGATCTGACTAGTCAATATTTCTTAAGTTTGATCCATGCAAAACAATTATTCTAGGGACAACCTAGAAATTATCTCAGATAGTAAACATTTGATCTTTTTTGCTATGCAAGAAGATATGACACTTAAGAGCGAGACTATAATATGGTACAAGCTCATTTGAAGGAAATTAAAGCATGAACTGATTCTAAGTGAAGTGAATAGAATCAAGAGAACATTGTACATGGCAACAACAAGATTATGCGATGATCAATTCTGATGGATGTGGCTCTTTTTAACAATAAGATGATTCAGGCCAATTCCAATGGTCTTGTGATGGAGAAAGCCATCTGCACCTAGAGAGAGGACTGTGGGGACTGATTATAATCAGAACATAGTTTTTTCACTCTTTTGTTGTTGTTTGCTTGCTTTTTTTCTTTCTCATTTTTTCCCCTTTTTGATCTGATTTTGTGTGTGTGTGTGTGTGTGCAACATGATAATTGTGGAAATAGGTATAGAAGAACTGCACATGTTTAATATATATTGGATTATCTGCTGTCCAGGGAAGAAAGGTGGGGGGGAAGGAAGGGAGAAAAATTTGGAACACAAGATTTTGCAAGGATAAATGTCAAAAACTATCTTTACAAGTATTTTGAAAATAAAACAGCTATTATTAAAAAAGAAATAAATTAAAGAAAATAACAAATGAATAAAAACATTATTGTTTCCCAACAGAGTGAAAAGCAGATGAGAAGAAAACGAGCCTGCATAAAGTTTGGCATTTGACCTAATCCAAATTGTACTGAGATCATTTACAAAAAAAAAGTAAAGAAAGGATGACAAATGTTAGTAAAATGGAGCAATTTGCCCTCACTTTAATATAATTCTTTTCTCAACACTGATCACAATAGAACCATCATAATAAGAATCCACCAGCTGAGCATATGATGTGACTACTGAAAATAAGGAAAAATATGGAGTCATTAAGAGGGGCTGGGACCTGACCAAATAAATACATAATAAGAAATCTGTGTTGGGGATGATTCACTTTTTGTAGTGTTCAGAAAATCCTGTCAAGCTCTTTCAAGGAGGGGAAGATTCCCACAAACAGGGAAAGATCATGGATAGTATCTTTTGTAAAATAAGGTACTCAAGAGAATGTCAGCTACAATTCATATCTCTTATTAGTGCCATAAAATCTTGATGTGAATTAACATTAATCAAAAATATTTTGATTAAAATGTGAGAAAAGAATAGGCATATTTTTATAGATAATTCTCCATTACATAACACACTTTAATAGTCACACAATTGACTGGTGCAGAGAAAGTCAGATCCTACTGTCATTAATATTTGTTCATTAGGGTGCAGGGGAACAGCATTGACTCAATAGAGCAAAATACTGCTTGAGAGGCAAAATGAGAGACAAGATGAATATTGAGATCATATATTTCATGATAGAGGAAGTACCCAGAGAGACAATTCTGTTTATTGTCAATATCAAGTGATTTTCTGATAAAAATTATAAAACAGGAAGCCATATGCCTGCTGCCTTTACTAAAGTCTAAGTGAAGATTTCCAGATCCTAATGTTTGCATATAACAATTCTCTGATTCCACTGAATCCCAGAACATCACAAAGCTTGTGCAATACAATCCACAGGTACTCAACAGACTGCTCTACCAATGCACACCAGAAAAATCAATTGGATGAAAAATGATTGTTTAGATTATGACATACAACTGGATGATTATAGCCTACTATGTCAATAAGTATTTACATGCCTTCTTATGTATGTATATATATATATGCATATTGTTTGTGTTTGTATGTGTATATATACACCTGTGCATATAAGTGTATATGTACTTGGTAGAATAGTCATCATGTGTATGTCTATATGTTATGTGCATATTACATTTATATTATCATATATGTATGTGTGCATATACATATTAATAAAATAACCTCAGAATTTAATAGGAACAGGAAAAATAACTGGATAATATTTTCACTGATGTTGAGAAAAACAAACATCCTTTGAATAATTGTATATGACTATGAATCATTAATACTATGATCTCAGAAAAATAAGATTACAGGTGACATAAATGGAAATTCAAAAAAGTCTGATGGATCAAATGAGCTGCAGAATAGTACCCAAAATGATTTGCATGTGAATAGTGACATAAAAGTGACATCATCCATAGTTATGACTGGAAAAGGAGAAAGGTTGTTCATGTAGAGAGGGTAGAGAATAACAGGTGAATGGGCCGATTGATTCAATGCTTTTCATTAAGTAGTAAAATAATTACCATAAAGGTACCAGTCCTTTGAGTTGATCCTTTGTCAGATATGTATAAAAAGATGTGGACAAAAATTGAGCAGAATGAAAAAGCATGGATGGATTATGGTCTCAAACAGTAGATGGAATGTCCACATCAATGAGACTGTGAATCTTTCACATTATGGAAGTATTATCATCACTGGTTGCTTTGCTTACTGAACTCCATTGTTGATACTACCACTATTTCTGTTTACTGTTATTCTAAATGCAGAATGTAGCTCAGCAGCAGATGGAAGGAAAGAAAAAGCATTTTAAAACAAAATGCTAAATTAGTTCCCTTGTCCCTAGTGATGGTATAAGTCAAAATAGATAGCAAATTTAGAAAGGGAGGGCAGCTCTGATTAATAGACCAATACTTTGTAATGCATCAGAGAGTTGATACTATTTATCCCCAGTGTGATTCGAGCAGCAAATACAAGTAGAGCAGTAATGGTAAGCTAAGTTGAGGAGAGCTGGAAAGATTTTTCAGATATTTCAAGTTATTGAGATTTTTGTTTCTTGTTTTTCAGAAAGTTATTTTATTGTTCTTTATCATTACTTGTTGGGCTAATGCAAATCACCAAAACATGTCTTACCAGTAATCAAATGTAAATGTACAAAGAAAATTCCAAAGGAATAAAAAAATGATCTATGGATTATTTTAATTAATGTTACCTTTTATTAAAACAGACCTGCAAAATATGACTGTATATGTTGATTTGAACTTCACTTTCTTCCTTGTTTTTGGTATATCCAAACTCTGAAGCTAATAGAGCAAATTTTCTCAAATAGCTTTAATGTGTTTTTCCCCCAAATGAGCTTCTGTTTTAACAGAATCAAGAAAGACAATGTCAATTGGGGGAAACAGAGAAAATGACATTCAATTTATATTTAATCTTATTATGTAGAGAAGAAATATATTAATTACTTAAGGTGATAAACAAAGTCAGATACAACATCCTACAGAAAATATGTATCAATCCTAGAAGAGTTAACATCTAATTTAGTGACAATTTTTGGTATATACTTTTAAAATCTTATGTATTGGTGTAGCATGTTTTTTTCCTAAGATTTTTATTTCTGTTATTACACTAATTAAATCACAGGTTTAGACAAAAAAATTTTTTTAAGGCTTTCAAAAAGAAAACTCCAAAAAACCCATAATTTTCCCTAGTATGATTGTAGAATCCATCATATAAATGAAATTTCAGATAAGAAAGCTGGTTATGAAGAGAGTAGGATTTGAGCTTCTAACAACTTGTTGTTGAGTTTCTAACAACTTGTGAATAGAGGCAACTATTGAAGGATACAAAAAGTGGATAAATTTTGAATTAAAAAAAAAAACAGTCTATGGAGGCCTATGTTGTTCACCAGCTGTCTCAAGAGGATTTGACTCCTTTTCTTGACCATCAAAACAATAAAAGTTCAGTATTATATTTTGAGATGGGGCTGCCAAAAATAGAATGTTTCACATGTTTGAGGGGAGAAGATGTTTTAAAATTGCACCTTATGAATAACACAAGTGGCCAGTTAGAAACTAGAAAAAAAGCAATAAAGATAACATAGCCTTCATTAACATCCATGTATAGAGGTTTGACTCCAAAGAAGGATTACACAAAAATGAGTCTACAAAGACTGTGCAGAAATAAAATTGGAGTGAAAATTCAACAAAATAAAAAGTTAGGGATTATAATTAAACACAAGTTGAATAGCTGAGACATTAAAATCATTAGTAAAGTATCTTCTGGGTGTGTGGCCTTATTCTCAGTACCTTATACATAAGGGGCATTGAATAAAGAATCAGTCCTTAAACTGAAAACTGAGTAGATGCCCATCAGTTGGGGAATGGATGAATAAATTATGACATATGAATGTTATGGAATATTATTGTTCTATAAGAAACAATCAGCAGGATGATTTCAGATACTTACATGAACTGATGCTAAGTAAAATTAATAGAACCAAGAGAACATTGTACATGGCAACAAGATTATATGATGATCAACTCTGATGGATGTGGCTCTTTTAAAAATGAGGTGATTTAGGCCAATTCCAATAGACTTCTGATAGAGAGAACCATCTGCATCCAGAAAGAGGACTATGGGAGATTTAATGAAGATCACAACATAGTATTTTTTGTTGTTTGCTTGCTTTTTTTCTCATTTTTTTCTTTTTGTTTTGATTTTGTGCAGCTTGATAATTGTGGAAATGTGTATAGAAAAAATATACATATTTATCCTATATTGGATTACTTGCTGTCTAGGAAAGAGTGGGGGGGGGAAGGAAGGGAGAAAAATTTGAAACGCAAGGTTTTGCAAGAACGAATGTTGAAAACTATCTTTGCATGTAGTTTGAAAATAAAAAGCTATTTTAGAAATAATTACTGCAAAAAAATCAGTCCTTAATATAAGAAAAAGGTTAGAAGGCAAAAGAATGATCAGACCCATACATTGATTATTAATCTTTTCAACACTTGGAAATATATTTTACCATACATTTTCTCCTTTTCTCTAGATGTTTCAAGCTTATTGATATATCTTGGCTGCCCAAAACTTCTGTAAACTCTTTGAGGATACTATTCTATTTATTTCATATACCTTCAAAGTACCTAGAATTTATACAAACACTTAAGTTCTCAGTATGTGCTTATGAAGCTATGCAGCGTAGTGTACAGAACAGTAGACCTTAAAATCTAGAAGACAAATTCAAACTCCATTGTTAATACATAGTAATTGTGTGGCCATAGCCAGGTCATTTGATTTCTCTGAATTATAATTTCTCATCTATAAAATGGGGATAATGATGCTGGTAGTACACATTTCATAGAATTAGAATGAATCTCAAGATAATTAATATAAAGAGCTGTACAAATTTGAAAATGTTCATTAAATTAACAGCTATTATTAAGTTCCTAAGGAAGAATAGTATCAAAGGGGAAGAGGATTGACTTATGGGGGGAAAGGGCAACAATGATGGGGCTGGAGAAAAGGAAATAGACTTGATAAATGGGAGAAGAAGGTAAGGAATGAAGAGAAGAATCTCATTCTTAGTAATTTCAAACTTTTCTATGAAAATAAGTCAAATCTACTGTGAGAAAAGTAATTTAAGGGAATGGATCTAAAACTAATATCACTGAACAAATTTAGAGTCTTTAATAAAGGTCACTACTCTTATGGATGAAATATAAAAAATAACATTCATTTTTCCAAACCATGTCATCATTGCCTAATAGAATGTAATCTCCTTGAGGGCAGAGACTATTTTTGCATTTTTATTTTGGCAAACTGTCATATACAAATTAATTTTATTGAATTTAATTAAATTCTAGGATCACTAATTTATTAGGATAAGATTGCAGAGCAGTCTTACAAATAATTGTCCCTTCTTATAGGCAGTTTAAGTAACAATAACCAAGAGTGGGTGTGATTCCTCAATAGTAAAGAATGCTCAGATTACATGGAGGATGATGGTCTTGGTTTGGGGTTTTTTATGGTGGTTTGGTAAATTTTCCTCACTTTTTGTGCAGATCTTGTCAGTTCAACCAACTGTGAGAATGGCCCAAAGCCAAAGCAGGTGGTGAGAGAAAGCAGTAGCAACAACAGCAAAGATTTTAGACAGGACAAATGGGTAGCTTAAAGCATCAGTGAAGATAGTGTCATTGGTGATGCATCTGGTATGGAAAAGGCTTCAATGATGATAGAAATTATAGCTGACAATCTGAGGAAAACCAAAGGGCCAAGGAAAGAGAGAAAGACAGCTTGTTGAGAAAGCTTGGCATAGACAAATTTAACCAAGGCACTGTGCAAAAGAAATAGAATACAGATGGGCAGAGAGGCAGTGGAGCTGTGGTAACGCAATAGATTATGAGCTGAATCTACCAGGTGAGCCCAAGTATTGTCAGTGATTTTAAGGATCTGAAAAGGGCTCTGAGAAAAACACTCATGCCAAGAACCCCCTAACCCATTGAGCACATTTGTCATAAATGTACTTATCTCTTGTTGACTTCTAAATTCCGTGAAGAATTTCCTTTTTATCACCTCCACAGCTATACCTCAGTCTCCCCCAAGACTACTCTACTGAAATTTCCCAGCAATGTTCCCTATGGCAAGTTTTGTTTGTATGTTTATCCCTATGCCAATGCCAACATGTCACCAGATTCCAAAATGTAATAGGACTAATAGTTAGAAAGTGTTTTTATATAAAACCAAAATCTGCCTCTTCATAAGATCCTCCCATTTCCCACTTTTCCTCCTAAGAGAAAATTGAGGAGATATGATAGCTATTTTTTTAAATATGAAAATTTTCATATAGCATAGGGAGTAGGAATTTTCTTTTTTTTATTTTGTCTGGGTTTAACCTGAAGTTTAATATTCTCCTCTTTCTGTCTATCTTCACCTGGAGTTTCAGGCAAGCCCAATGAACATCTGCACTTAAGTTGCTACTGAAAAATATAGCTCTACCATCATCCTCTTGTTATTTGAATGTCTCCACCTTGACTAAGAATGGAGACTTGAGAACCACAAGGGGTATCTTAGCCCATAATAGTGAAAAATTATTCCTTAGGGTAAGAAAGGCTGATTCTGATGTTGAGAGTTAGAAAGGATTCCAAAACCAGAAATTGCTCTTCTTTTCTACCGTATTGTAAACTGCTCTTTTCTAATCCATTGGCCATTGTTTTCCAAATTTTATGGCATGTTTTGTGCAGAACTTTAACAGCATCATCTTTTTAGAGCTTTAAATAGCTGTTAGGATTCCATGTCTTCCACTTTCCTTATTGTTAGTCATGCTTCCTAAGGTCCACTTGACTTTATTCTCCAGGATGTCTAGCTTCAGAAATAATTACACCATCATGGTTATCAATGATAACATTTCTTGTATAATTCTTTTAAGTGTTCTTGCCATCACTCTCTTTTGTTTTTGTTAAATTCCTACTAGTTTTGTTTTCATTTTTGCATTAAACTTTCCCTTGATATCTCTAATTTTTGTAAAGGTTTCTTGTCTTTCCCATTCTGTTATTTTCTTCTATTTCTTTGCATTGCTCATTTAAGAATTTTTTTCTCTCTAAATGCATATATAAGTAATATTTACTTACATATAAATGGTGTTTTGCCTTTAAGATTTCATAATTGTAGTATTCATATCCAAGATAATGCTTGGCACATAGAAGGTGTATAAGAAATACTTGTTGATACTCAGGTTCTTAGAAAGTATGTAACAAATACAATAAAAGAAAGGCAAAGTTCATTGGAGGAAAACTAGATGATTTGAAGCTGGGGTGACCAATCAGGCTTCATGAAAGAAAATATCATTTAAGTAGGATTTTCAATAGAGAAGAATATTACAAGACAGAAGAAATGGTATGAGCAATGGATGTGAAAAAGAATTAATGGGGAATAGTAAATAATTTTAATTTGCTAGATAGATAAATAGAGATTAGGTGAAGCAGAGTCTTATAGTTTATAGGAGACTAGAGGAATCCTTAAAAGGTTCTTATGCACTATCTCATTGCCCTATAAAATTCATAAAGAAGTTAATAAATATTTTTGACAATGACCACATTTCTATATAAATCAGAAGTGGAGATAGTGGTGGTGGTGGTGGTGATGATGATGATGATGATGATGATGGTGATGGTGATGATGATAATGATGCCAATGATGATGACTGGCATTAATATAATGCTCCAAAGTTTATGAGATGGTTGTTCCTGCAAGTACTATGATCATTTTATCTTTGAAGAAACAGCTCAGAAATGTTCTGAACACTCAGCTAGTAAGAGTCAAAGATGATCTTAGTTCCAAGTTCAATCTATGCCACTATCAAACACACTGCTATAGTTTAAAAAGAAAAAAAGATGAGAAGAAATTTCTCACTGTACAGAAATTTCAGAGCATTTTTTTTCTCCATTTTAAATCACTGGGGATATTTTGTGTATCAATTGAGCTCTTACTTTAAAAAAAAAGTCTCTAAATCTGAGTACATCTCATAGTCTCTGTACTAACTCTAAGTCCCATTTCCCCTGGAAGAACTGCTTCAGACTTATAGTTTGAAGAATTTATCTAAAATATTGAACCTCTGGGCTCTGGAGGAAGGAAAAAAAATTAGTTCATATGGTAACCCCCAGCTTTGTACAAAAGTTGTGCAAATTCCCAGTTTCTTTTCCAGCATAATAAGTGTTTAAAAGCTTAGCAAATAAAGTCCTAAAAATGTAATTGTAGCTTGGTAGCACTATTAAATATGTATACTGTGGTCTTTTTGACAATTGTATTAATCCCTTTACAAAGTCTTCAGAAGTTTCATCACAGAAGCATGGATGCTGTTTTGATCTATTTATTACTCTTAAGTGTTCAGAGAACTGTCCCTATTTTCTAATTAACACTTTTAAAGATAAAAAGCTATGTATTAAATCAATCTGAATGATGGTTGTTTGTGAATCCCACAAGATAAGGCAATTTGCATGTTCACTTTGTACTTACAAACTAAATCTGCACATCTCCAAAGCAGCTCCTTATAATGTAAACCTTTTGTGAGTATTTGTAACTTAAAAGAAAGTTTGGCCCAGTACAGAAGCAGTGCCAATTATCTAAAGGACTTCTTTACTGAGCATGATTAAGATACAAAAATATTAGATTCTTATTGTATATTGTTTGCTGTGGAATTTAAGGAAATTACTTTGCAAGCATTAAGTAGTTTGGGTGGTTGACTTTTTCCCCCACTTGTTTCAAACTAATACAGCTCCTTTCTCAAAGAGCTAACCAATTTTTTTTTCAAGTAGGCAATTGCCACTGGCTCTGGGTAAAATCTCTTTGATATGAATTAAATTGTGTACTGATAAAATGCACCTTTCAGCAACCTGTTTGGGTTTAGGCTGATGGTCTAGGACACTTCTGGATATGAATTCAAGCATTAATGCTAAATCACAGTGGTAATTTAATATTGAATTTTCTGGAGTGATAAGTCAGCACTGAGATGTTTATCAAATTAGACTTCCAAGAACAATAGCCCTGCTCGAATTAAAGTAAAGGAGGGCTCTTATTGCAGTTAGAAAGTATTATTTTTACATAGTTATATATAGTGGCATATTCACGTTTGTGGCAAATGCCTCCATGACCCTGAGGTACTCATTAGGTAAGATTTTTTTGTTCTTTTTTTCCTTTTAATTTTGCAGGCAATTTCTACCTAGCCTTAATTGCTGAATGGGTGCAATCTCAGGCAAACTGAGACCTGTTGAAGACCTTAGCTTAAAAAGATCAAGGGCTCTCATTTCATCCAGGGCCATCTGCAGTCATCTTGATCTACATCTTGCTATAGGACTCAAAAGGTTCTGGAGGGGAAAGTGAGACAGGTGACCTTGCACAGCCCTCCCTCACTTAAATACAATTCACTTGTAAGTCATTGCATCTTCTCCCTGAAGGACAAACAACAACAATTTTGCAGAATCTGCTTTCATTTTATACTACTACTTAGGTAACTTGCAAACCATGGCTAGGGGGTGGTTTGGGGGGGAGGCATGGATTGAGGGAACACATAGACAGAGACAGAGACAGAAAGACACACACACACACACACACACACACACACACACAGATTCTAGTTTTCCCAAATGGAAAATAATCCTTCACCTCTCCAATCAGCTTAGTTTCATGGTACTGATTGGTGAGTTTAAGATCACAGGGCCATTATTGTCTAGTAGGCCCTATTTAAGCTTTGCATTCCACCCCAGCCTTCTGCCTCTCCCATATTCTTCCTCTGCATACTGCAATCCAATCAGCACTGCTTTAGTTATTAAAAAAGCAGAATAAGAAAAAAACATTGTTCTCTCAGACTCTTCTTCCAGTGTTTGCCTTCCCAACCCAAGGCATCCTTTCCCTGGCAACCAGTTTCCTAAAAATGGTATTTTCCCTTTTAGAATGTAAGCTCTTTGAAGGGGCATTTGTTTGTGTAGATGTATTGTAGGTATATCTCCAGCCCTTAGAGTAGTGTTTGGTATTATTACACATTATGCACTTGATAAATGTTTTTTTTTTTTTTAAATTCAGCCATTTTCATTGAACCAAATATGTTTTCCTTTTGATCAGACAAGTTAAAAGGGGGGAAAATATGCTGGGCGGTCAAATCAACATCATTTTCTCTTGATCAACATCAAAGTTACATTTTTTATTTTAGAAAAAGAAATTCATCAAATTCATCACATGTAGTCAGTAGTGGACAGATGATAACTGAAAGGAAGCTCTTTAGGGTAAGAGACGAAATGGATAAAATAAAAAAAATAACTTTTATCTAGCTGAATTTTTACAATTCTTTTGAAGCAAGTTTCTTTGGAAGAAAGCAGATCTTTGTTGCTCTCTGTCCATTTATTACCAATACCATCACCAAGTTCCTAATTAATGCAGTAATGCTCAAGGGTATTCTCACACTGCAAAGGCCAGGGAGTAAAGATTAGCATGACCAAAGACCACATTTTGAAGCCATTTATTTGATCTAGATAAGAATATCTTATTACTGGATGATGAAAACACCATAGAAACTTCAACAGATAAGATGAAATTTTAGAGTATGAATCAAGAAAGTTCTAGATCAGCCTCAATTCTGAAACTTCTAGTTGTAGATCCAAACAAGTTATTTAATCTTTCAGTAATCCAGAACAATTCTCTCAAATTTATCTACTAAATTATAGCTAGGTTGTAATCTGCCTCAAGAGAGGGAATTCCTACACTGAGGAAATTAAAGCTCGTTTTTATGAAAATGTCTATTACTTCCTAAGATGCATAAGGGATTTTTAAAAAATATTACCTGCCCCTCCTTTGCCAACTATTTTTGCTTTCTTTTCCCTTCCTTTCTTTCCCTCTGTTTCTTCCTTCTCTCCCTCTTCTTCTATCCTCTATCATTCTTTTTTTCAATTTTTCTTCTTCCTTTCCCTTCTTTCCTTTCTTATCTGTCTCCATTATCTCTATTCTCATGTAACTTGAATAGAATATTTTCAAGCAAAGGTTTGTTTTATTCTCTCCATAAAAGTTAAAGTCTTTCCTTCATTCATGCTTAGAATGGTTGGAAGATCATTCAGCCTCTAGCAGTGGTTATTCTGTAGAATTATTTAGTTGGAATCATGCCCAAAGGTAGAAACAGATAGCCTTCCAAAGTCTCTTGCAGTCCTATTATTCAACAATCAACACAAGCTGTCAGTTTTTCATAAAATCTAGCATGACCATTGAAAGTACTAACAGAATTTGAAATTTTCCTGTATACATTTAAGCAAATATATCTTTGAAATCCAATGACTTCATTATAAAGTTGTCACTAACACCAAAATCAAAATAATCATTCAAACTCTTCACTTGCTTTAAAAAAAATATATTCTTCCTGTAAATACCTCCTTTTTTCTTTTCCATTCCTTAGACTTCCTTTTTTAGCTTTCCACTGTCCATGGCTTCTCCCCTCTCATACGCCCTCTTGTCCAAACTTCAACTAACAGGGTGCCAATATGTGGAAGTAGTTATCTCAGGTCTAATATCCTTGCATCCAGGCTTGGTGTAGTTGCTTAACTTAAAAGGTCCAAAATGTTTGCCAACTTCTCTGGTTCACAGATGTCTTAAGATGCAGTCCCACCCTAGCTGGGTTACAGCAGTGGGATTTGCAGATGATCGAGGCGCCAGAGCTTTTACAGACCTTTGGAGACTTTTAGATGGACTTCAACCAAAGGTAGGAAAGCTGTTCAGAAAGATATTGTAAGTATTTGCCCTTCTTTAAACACCAAAAAAGTTTTCATTTAGGATTCAGGTGGGATTTTGTTACCCTAGAAATGTATCTATTTC
The DNA here is from genome assembly GCA_023553655.1 of Myrmecobius fasciatus. NCBI lineage: Eukaryota > Metazoa > Chordata > Mammalia > Dasyuromorphia > Myrmecobiidae > Myrmecobius > Myrmecobius fasciatus. Next base: position 515,897 of record JAJPUD010000714.1, read on the forward strand.
TTATATATGTGAAACTATAGTTATGAATAACAAGTTTAATCAGACATTCTTCTGAAAATGCAAACTGAAAGCACACTTTCCTTTCTCATTAAAATCTATTATACAAGGAAAAAGATCTAAGTATAACTGTAACAAGATCTAAACAGAACTGTTAAACAGAAGTACAGTACTGCCTTGTAAACAGTAGAAAATGAGAAGGCTTTTGGAAGGTTTGTTACTTTGTTCTACAGGGGCTGGCACTGCAACATAAGGCAAATTCTACGCACCACTATTCAATATGTCTGTTCAGAATCATCTGAAATCCATTTTCCAATCCCTGAAAAGGGAAACATTTCATAAAGAAACTTAAATCACCCAAAGTATTTCTTAACTATCATTGTTATTAAATGACATTGTTGATAAGGGACAATTTAGATTCTCTAGGATAGGTAGACTGGCTGGTTTTGTTTGCCAATTATTTTATGGATAAATGAAATAAACAAAAGATCTTGACCTCTGTAGACACTAATATAATATAAAACAATAGATAAATGAAGATAGAAAAAGAGGGAGAAGAAAGGAGATAGCACTTGAAGAAAAGAAAGGAGAGTACAAAAAAAAGGCAAGAAAAAATGAAGAGAAGGATGAAGAGATTAGGAAGTAAAGACAAATTAGAGAAAGAAGGGAATGGAAAGAGAGGCATAATGGACAAAAAGAGGAAAAGAAAAGAAAGAGAGGAATAAAAGAAAGAAAAAGAGAAAGAAAAAGAAGGAAGGAAGGAAGGAAGGAAGGAAGGAAGGAAGGAAGGAAGGAAAAGAAAGAAGGGATAAGATGGGAAAGCTATGAAAGAAAAAAGAGAATGGAAAGAAGAGAGGGAAAAAAGGAATGGGATCAAGATAGCATAGGAAATAAAAGTATATTGGCAATTCAGTTACTAAACACTGAATTTTCACATTGGATCAGCAAAAAGTTAGAAAGCACAGGTGTTTCTGTAATTGTGATACATTGGGAAAATTCACACTGTTAAATGAGCCTCATATTCTCACTTCCACCTGTGTGATACAGAAACATACTGTTAGTACACAGGGCTATAATCAAAAAGATGCCAAAATAAGTGCTTGAGGATTGAAGACTTGCTAGAGCTTTCTGCCTCATTCTCCCTTAGTTATTTAATCATAGAATTTCCACATTTATATTTAATATGTTATTAATGGGAAACATTTTTACATGCTTTAGTAGGATAATTTTAAGAATAAACCAAGAGTGTTGAAAGAGAACAAGAAAAAGGTTTTCAAAAATTATTTTTAATACTTAAGTTGAAGTATTTTCTCCATCATGAAGAATTGTAGTTAAGATTTAAAGAAAAACCATACAAGATTCAAATCTTTTTGAACTTCCAAAGATCAGAATGTGAGAAAAACAATGGCATTTCAGTGCAGAACTAAACAATAAGGAAGGAGGTTGAGTGAAAACTGACTAGAGGTTTTGAAAGCACAAACAAAAAAATTCAGGATACAGAGGAAACCAAAACAGTTATATGGTTAATATCCTTACAAATTCAGTGTCAAAGAACAGGACAATCATGATTGCTGCTGAAAGCATCACATTGGTCATTTTCTGTAGGAAGCTGTCAGTTACAAAAAATGTTTACAATAAGGGGATAATTATTTTAATTTTTATCAATTGACTTTGAAAAGTTTTCTCTGCTTTCCTCTCCTATTGTCTATATGCTTGTCTTTTCTTGATCACTCACAATTCAAAACATACACTGATCACAACTCATGAATGTTTCACCTTCTAAGATTACTTATATTTCATGACTATTTTACACACATGTTTATTTCATCTCAAGTACCTATATCTAATAAGAGGATTCTCTACATCACAAGGTTCATGAGGTTTATGAAATAAAGTATTTCTCTCTTTTGTGAAGTTAGTTCAACCTATTTCACTGCCCATACTGAAGGATATTGCAAGAAAAAAGAAAAGAAAAAAGTGTATATATCATTTATTTTTTATGTATATAATGGAATGGAGAGAGAAAGGGAAGAGAAATTGAAAGAGATTTTGGATAAGTTTTGTTTCAAATATTCATTAAGTAACTGGTACCCAGAGTTGAAAAGAAAGAGAGAGTAGAATAAATAAGAGGGAATATGCAGTTAGCAAATAGTAATTATGAAAAGAATTTTGAAGCAAGTCTCTCTGTTGAAGGCCTCACTAATATATAAGGAACTGTGTCAAATTTATAATTAAAAAAATAAAAGCCATTTCCCAATTGATAAATGATCAAAAGATATGATCTATGCCCAAAGGGTTATAGAATCATGCATATCCTTTGACCTAACAATATCACTACTAGGTATAAATCCTGAGATGTCTTTAAAAAGGAAAAGGATCTATATGTATAAAAATATTTATTGCGGTTCTTTTCTTAAGGCAAAGAATTGGAAATTGAGGGGTTTCACATCAACTGGGTAATGGCTGAATAAATTGTGGTATATGATTATGAAGGAATATTATTGTTCTTTAAGAGATGATAAGCAGAATGCTATCAGAAAAACCTTAGAAAGTCCTCCAAGAATTCAAGTGAAGTGAAATGTCCTGTGTACATAGTATTAGCAAAGTTGTGGGATACTCAGCTGTGAATGACTTTGCTATTTTCAGCAAAACAATGATCCAAAATTATTCTGAAGGTCTTATGGTAAAAAATGCTATCCATAGCCAGAGAAAAGAACTGATCAGGTCTGAATTCAGAGTGAAGGATACTATTTTTTTATTCTTTTTTTTTCCTTGAAGGTTTTTTTTTTGGGGGGGAGATCTATGTTTTCTTTAGCAACATTACTTTTATGGAAATGCTTTTGCACAAGTTCACATGAGCCTGGGGCTGGGGGAGGAGGCTGTGTGGGGAAGAAAGGGGAGAATCTGGACATCAAAATTTTAGAAACAAATGTAAAAAAAAAAAAAACAAACTGGTCCTCACATAGAAAGTTGGGTACTAAACATGAATTTTTCCATATTATAAATACAGTTGGGTAAGAGCAAATAATTTGATATTGAAAACTTTGAAGACCTTAGACTTGGTACACTATTTAATCCCAAAGCAAGTATTTTTTTTTTACTTTTTTTTAAAAAAAATTTTGTTTTGCTGAGACAATTGGGGTTAAGTGTCTTGCCTAGGGTCACACAGCTAGGAAATATTAAGTGTCTGAAGCAGACTTTGAACTCAGGTCCTCCTGACTCCAAGGCCGGTGCTCTATCCACTGTGCCATCTAGCTGCCCCCCAAAGCAAGTATTGCAACAATAAGCTGGCTTCTTATAATATCTAAAAAGAGATTTCATTAAAATACATACAGGTAATAGTAGAACAAAATCTGCTAAGCATTTCTCTCTCATATAACCTCTCATCTACAATATATATATATATGTGTGTGTGTGTGTGTACATATATATATATATATATCTTTTCTGTACTTCATTATTTACAAGTTGACTCTCATTAGAATGTCAGCTCCTTGAGGGCAAGAACTGCTTCTTTGTATCTCCTGTGCTTAGCATAGTAGCTAGCATATTATAAAACTTTGTCATTTTTTGTTGATTTAAATGGCAAAATACTAAAGAGAACATCTCAAATTTACTTGGGGTAGGGAAAATATCCTTTCCTCTTAAATTAATTTGCAAATGCTTCTTTATAGGGTCTTTAGTTTACAACCTTTAAGTGTCTTTGTTAGTTCTCTATAGAATAATTAATGGCATTATAGCTGTGTTTCTGTTTCATTTTAGCCCCAAATTCCCCGTGTCTCCATCTTCATTAAATAACAAAAAGTTAAGAGGGTTATTTCTGCATCAGCACTCCACTTGCCCTATTTTTTAAAATGGCCTTTTCTTTTTGGATTTGTGAGCACCTCAGGTCAATAACATTCAAAGGTTATTATACAGTAAAAGGAAATCAAGTCAACTCCACCATCTTCTGGCCCTGCGTGCTTATTCAATTTTGAATTGTACAGTTTCTTAGTGCCTTTATTCATTGAAGGACAAGGTAATATTCTCTCAGCTTTGTTTCTTTGTTAAATCTGCTTCAAATGAGATTTACCCAAACTTTCTTATAGATCAAGAAAATAAAATGTATGCAATTTTAAGGAAAATTGTTAATGCCCCTTTAGCCCTGTTTTCTTTCTAATATAGGAAGAAATGACAATTGGCTGGTGGAGTGGAAAGCATTTGACTTCAGGTTAAAGATTGTTCTGTTTCCAGTTGCTCATTTGAGGGACTAGAGAGATCCAATGACATTCCAGGTAGGGCTCTGCTCCCTATGGGAAATTAGAAATGTCTAGCTGAAATCAGAGCTGGGTCCTGATCCATAGATAGTGAACAGGTGCTGGGCCCAAAGGCCTTGGTCACAACTCCTTTCTTCAATGAAAAATAATGAGTTGAAGCATGTTTGTCAGAAGTTAGGGACTTGCTGAGTCAATGAGTATCAGATAAAAGAACTCTCTTGAGTGGTTTGCCCATTAATCTCTCATCCATGGAGCCATGGATCAGATGACAATGTGTCATTCCTAGCACAGTTCTTCCTTTGCTATCCTCAGACACACAGAATAAAGCACCCATTTGCTGACTAGAAAAATTACAGTTGAGGTCGGCTGATGATGCAGTGCAAAGAAGTCTGTTCTTATCCTCAGATTTTAGAGAAACAATGCCCACCACCACTTTTCAATAGCTACACAATTACTGTGTAGTCCATTTATACTTAGCTGATAATTTGTACCCCCAAATGCATTCTTAGTACTCTTCAAAACATACAACCTGTGCTATAGGTCTAATGTAGAATAAGGCATTTATGTGAGGGGAAGAAGAAAGGAAGGGAGTATTAAGGGATATTAAACAAAACCAGATTATCACCAAAATACACAAAATGCTAGAAACATGGAAATGATTTTCCATTTCACCGTAAAAAACCTTAGGAGGCCATGAGTTAACTAAAGCAAACAGAACAAAAACTGAACCGAAAGAAGGTACAGTAGCTACTTTCTTGAAAACAAAACCAATCTTTTCATTCCTGCCATTTGTTTGAATTCTTCCTCCGGGCAAGCTGGACAGCTGCACTAGTAGGTTTTTTAGTCATGGGTTGTAAGCCCCACCTGGCTAGATTTGTTTAGCAGACAGCTGGCAGAATTAAATAAAAAGAAAAGAACAGGAACACAAAATGCTTCCAAAACAAAAAGCTGAAAGAATACTTTTTGGATGTTTTAGTCTTTTAGAGGTTTACGGTATCTCTCCCCTTTTCCTCTTCACTACCCCCCCCACTCCAAAAAATATATAGCACATGAATATGTTTAGAGAATATTTTCTCTCAATTATAACTGTGGGGCTGGGTTGAAAAAATGCATAATAAATGAAAACAGTCGAATAAGCATGTCTTGAACAACTTTTTTTTTTTGTTGAAAGGAAAAAAATGAATACCAATTTGCAGTTTATAAGTCCCCAAGAATGACATCGGTTTTAAATTAACATTTTCTTTTTATTTCTGCATTTTCTTTGCTATTTTTTAAAGCCAATAAAATAGATTTTCTTCATCTGGAATGTTCTTTCTAGCTTAAAGATAAGGAGTCTAAAATTGTGGGAATGGCATCCTTCTGCATCTGTTTCTCTCACAAACCTATCAAATATCTAATTTTTGGCATTACTGCTGGCTCCGACAGGGGGATGACATAAACCAGCTTTGTGGTTACATGTTTCACTTTTAATCTCATGGAAATGAAAGTCAGCACTGAAATGTCCCCCTTTACATGTGACAATATGGGACTCTCTTCCAAGAACCCAAGCAAAGGGGCGTTAACCTGGTTAAGCTTAATATGGAGCATATGCAGAAGTGTCATGCATTTTTTATGCTAAAACGCACAAGGCAAACCTGCCTGGAGCTGAGCTTTCCTGGGATCCCTAAGCCAGGCTCCAAACAATGAAAACCTTTACAACTTGGTGGCAATGAAAAGCCCATAGAAGAAAGAATGTGCAAGAATCAGGAGATTAAGGAGCTTACTTAATAACCACACATCTTCTGTGTGTTTTGTCTCTTTCCATAAATACTGTGGGACTTGTGGAATATTTCAACCATCACACGTTTCACTAGTTAGCATGGGGAGAATTGAAGCTTTTCATTACATGCAGTAAATATAGTATGAAAGACTCAAAAAACAAAATGGTTTGGATGTAGTCCTGATTGGAGAAACTCCATGAAAATAGATTCCAATTGCATCTAAAAGGGAGGGGGGGCTTATATTTTTTTAAAGAAGACAGCACGAGGAAAGGAACATTAATACTGATGGCATCCCCAGCACCTAGGAAATGACAAGGGATGAGCTGTGGTTGGGCCCAGGGTAACATCACTCAGAAATCTAGCTCTGTTTTCCTATTTCATGATGATGTACCAAATATTAAGGATGAGGCCAGGAAACAAGCCCTAACTCATTACATAATACTTGCTTTCCAGAGCAAAAGCCTGACTTGGCCCTTCTCCACCTCAGCCTATATAGACTTTATGGAGCCTGGCGTGATATGTTCATTTCAGAGTCCTCATTCTCCCAAAGCACTGATATCAATATCATACACTTCAAATAGAAGGAAGGGCTGTGCAGGCTTAATCTCTGGGGCCCAAGTAAGCGGAACATTGTCTCCAGGGATCCTGTTGGCAAAGAGCAAAAAGACAGTCTTACTGTATATGATTTCATGTGCTTATGAAAATGGGGACCCATCAAAGACTGAATAAACAGGCATGGGGAGAAGGGAGGAGAAAGGTCATCCGAAGTTTCTGTCTGACCCCTGAAGACAAACCAATCTTTGCTGTCATCTAGCAGTGTTCTATTTAACTTGATAGATACAGTTACATGGATCTGGCCAGATCTTTGCAGTTCTATTCATCTTTTCTGTTGTACCAGTGGCTTAACAAAATTAAAAGCTAGAGCATCCGTGTGTGTGTGTGTGTGTGTGTGTGTGTGTGTGTGTGTGTGTGTGTGCTGGGCTGCATCTCTCTCCTGCCTCTCTCACAAATAAAGATAGCACACCTTCTCCCCATAAAAAGGAATTCCCTACAAATTACATACCCTTTATTTGAATTATTTTGTAAACCTTCTATGTGAACCCACCAAGTCTATCCTAGATCATCTTGCATCTCAGCCAACTTCTTTACTAAGGAAAATTGATTCCTGTTTATTTCTTTCGAAAAGGAGAATCATGATGAATTTTAATAGGATAACCCCCTACTGTTAGAAAATCTCTCTCCTTTGGCTGTGGGAGCTTTGAAATACGTAAATCAGAAATCAGCCTAGGTTTTTGTTTTTTTGTTTTGTTTTGTTATTAAGAAAAGGATCCTACAAGTTTGAAACTCAACCTTAATAATTGGCTTAATATCCAGGTTTTTCCCCCTGTTTTTAATCACCCCAAATGCATATCATTTTGTTACTGTATTAAAAGATCCCTTAATTGCAAATTGACCTTTATTTTTTAATAGAATACCCTATCTCTGGCAGTGTATGATTTCTGGAAGCAAATTAATATTATCTATTTCTATTTTGGATGCTTATGTATATCTTTGAGTTTGAGATAGAGTTAACAAAGTGAAAATTTCTAAGATGAAGAAAGAAACTACTTTTAAGATTTTCTACCTAAAATGTGAATTCTGCACAAATGACAGGAAGAATTTATTATATTAGGTAAATAAAATTAGAGACTGTAGATTTGCTGTGAAACTGAAGTGTTTATGTGTACATGATATTACACATACCTATACATAAATGATAGCACATTTACATAGTACTTTAAGGTTACAAAGTGATTCATATACATAGTAAAACCAAAATTCCCAAACAAACAGTAGAGATATAACTTTATATTTCTATTTATATTTATGATTCCAAGACCAAAATTATTTCTACAATCTAACCCTGCTTCTTACACACACACACACACATCTGTATACATATGTGTGTAGATACACAGAGTGTGTGATTTTATTTATATAGGAAACTCTGAGTATGGAAACTCCCTCCACCAATACAGAATAGCAACTGTTCTACAACTTATTATCAGTCTTAGAGTTTGTTGAGCCACTAATGGGTTAAGTAACTTGTTTAGTATCATATAATCTTCATTTATAAGAGACAGAACATGAACCCAGCTTTTTCTAACTATGTTATCTCTATCCCATGTGTGTATATGCATGCATATATATGAAGAATGCTACTTGTGTATATGTGTGTATGTATATATGTATATTACACATATATAAGTAGTGAAAAGGCACTGTTTGCATAGTGGGGATGAAAGATGTTCAACAAATATAAGTTCCATGAGAAACCAGAGCCAGGAAAAGAGAAGTATTGCATCATCATTTCTTTTTTTTTTATTAAAGCTTTTTTATTTGTATAACATATGTATGGGTAGTTCCCCAGCATTGATCTTTACAAAGCTTTCCATTACAAATTTTACCCCCAGTCCCCTCCCCTCCCCTAGATGGCAGGAAGTCCACTACATGTTAATAATGTTGAAATACTTGACAAGTTGTGCAAGAAAAATCCTATCTACAAGAAAAAAAAAAAGAAAATCAGAGAAAGGAAACACAATGCAAGCAAACCTCAATAGAGAGCATGAAAATGTTATGTTGTGGTCCATATTTCATATCCCTCTCTCTGGGTGTATATGGTTTTCTTCAGTGAACAATTAGAACTGGTTTGAGACAATTCTTTGTTGCAGAGAGCCATGTCCATCAGAATTGATCATCATGTAATATTGTTGTTGCTGTGTATAATGATCTCCTGGTTCTGCTTGTTTCACTCAGCATCAGTTCATGCAAGTCTCTCCAAGTCTCTCTGAAATCATCCTGCTGGTCATTTCTTACAGAGCAATAATATTCCATGATATTCATATACCATAATTTATTCAGCCACTATCCAATTGATGGGCATCCATTCAGTTTCCGGTTTCTAGCCACTACAAAAAGAGCTGCCACAAACATTCTTGCACATGTGGGGCCCTTTCCTTCTTTTATGATTTCTTTGGGATATAAGCCCAATAGAAATGCTGCTGGGTCAAAGGGTATGCACAGTTTGATAACTTTTTGAGCATAGCTCCAAATTACTTTCCAGAATGGTTGGATCTGTTCACAACTCCACCAACAATGTATTAGTGTCCCAGCTTTCCCACATCCCCTCCAACATTCATCGTTATCTTTTCCTGTCATTTTAGCCAATCTGACAGGTGTGTAGTGGTATCTCAGAGTTGTCTTAATTTGCATTTCTCTGATCAATAGTGTGCATCATAATTTCTTTAAGAAAAAATTGAAAGAATGAAACTCATTTTAATTTTAATCTTATAAATTTGGGTCTTCACTTCCAATTGTTCACTGAAGAAAGCCATATACACCCAGAGAGAGGGATGTGAAATGTGGACCACAACATAACATTCTCATACTCTCGATTGATATTTGCTTACATTGCGTTTCCTTTATCTGATTTTTCTTTCATGTAGATAAGATTTTTCTTGCACAACAATAAGTGTGGAAATATGTATACACATATTCAATTTGTCAAGTATTTTAACATAATTAACATGTAGTGGATATCCTGCCATCTAGGGGAGGGGTGGGGACTGGGGGGAAAAATTTGTAATGGAAAGTTTTGTAAGGGTTAATGTTGAAGAATTACCCATACATATGTTTTGCAAATAAAATAAAATTTAAAAAAAATTTGGGTCTTTTTTGAGAATATGTCTTTTGATGACTCTAGTATATTCTTAAGTAGATTATTTATAATTAAAGTATCAGTGTTCACAGTAACATTATCTGGGTTAACAAAAAAGCTGAAAATAAACTGTGTGCTTAATGTTTAGGAATGGCTGGACAAATTATAAGCATAAATTAATACTATCATGTGATTAAGAATGATGAATTTTGAAGAATTCATGGAGACAGAGAAGTACATAAAGGGAGTGATGCAGAAGGAAGAAAGCAGGACCAAAAAGAACCATATTCAATTATTATAACAAAGTAAATTGTCAAAATAGAGAGGCAACAAAAATTGTATATAATTGTCAGGCAATGCTAGTGTCATATTTTCAAAGATAAAGAACACATCCATTTGTCCTTTAATAATTGACTATTTGGCAAGGAATTTACTATAACTAGAATGCTCATGGAGTATTTGTTGGAAAATATCTTCTGTGTCAAAATAAGATATATCATTCTAATTTTTAAAATAATGTATATTATATTTAACATGTATTGGACTACCTTCCATCTAGAGGAGGAGGTAGGGTGATGGAGGGGAAAATTTGAAACAGAAAGTTTTGCAGGGGTCAGTATTGAAAAATTACCCATGCATATGTTTTGTGAATAAAAAGCTTTAATAAAAATTTTAAAAATAATATATGTTAAATTCTGAGCATACCAGGAAAAAATTATTTTCTTCCTAATACATGTATTTCTTTTCCTTGAAAGCACTGATTTATTATTACTTTGGTTTGTCTCATGTTTCCCAAATTGAAGAGAATTTCACAGACCATATATGTATACCTAGGGATCACTTCCCTCTTAAGTAAAAGGCAACTAATTCTTGTGTTGAATGCAATAATCACTGGGTGCTAATGTATACCAATGTGAACTGGGAGAAATGAAGGCTAACTCTTCCAAAGGCAACTACAGGAGAACTTTAAATCAGCACAATGCAATTACCCAAGTTGGAATTCATCCAGAACAACAAAGTGAATTCTAAAGGTAGATAAATTGAATAGCAGTTCTCCTGAACAGCAAAACTAGTAACTATATCCCTGATGTTACAGAGACCCCTCTTATCAGGTTATCTATACTTTCAACCAATTCAGTTCAACAAACATCTAGAAATGTCTGCTATGTTTAAGGACCATTACTAAGATAAAAACAAAACATCTCCTTCCCCTCATGGAGCTTATAATTTACTAAGAAGATATATCATATACAAATAAACTAATACCAGTTATACATAAAATAATTTCAAAAAATAAGAGATGTACATAATGAAGGTAGAGATGGATCAAGGATGTTTTCCTGTATGAATTAGGAGCTGAAGTGTGCTTTAAAGGAAAGTTAAAGATTCTTCAAGACAGAGGTGAGGAGGAAGCACTTTCCTGACATAAGGGACACATGGAGGTAAGAGATGGAGGAAAAGCAAGAGTGCCAATCACTCTCTTGGTCACAGTTGGTATCATATGGACCATTTGTGATCATTCAATTGACAATTTTGAAAAATTTTGAATTTTTTGAACAAATTTTTGAAAATTTGTTTCTAGTTTGAGAAGGGAAATATAGAATTCTATTGGGAAATCTGAGGAAGAGAAAGGTAAAGAGTAGCTGGGTGACAATTAATTCCTTAACCAAGACTCTTCAGAAAAACCATCTTATCACTACCTAACAGTACTCTGTGTGTAAGGAATTTCCTTAAGTACATCTCTTGATATGGCAAGTGCCCAGTTACATCCCTTATTTGTCTGGGAAAATAATCTATCCTTTCTGAGCCTCATTTCTAATACCTATAAAATGGAAATAATATCTGTGTATACATACATGTATGTGCAAGTATGTATAAAGTATAGAGCATTAGCATGAACAGTATCTTTTACAAAGTTGAGCATTAGTATGAACAATCCCTTTTATATTACAGAACATACTATTGGTAGTAGAATATTATCATAATACAGGGGTTGTTAACCTTCCAGAGTCTGAGAACATTTTTTTAAATATATAATTTGGTTTCTTTTGTAATCCTGCATGTTTGATTCTATGCATTTAAGAACATTATTCTGAGAAGGGGTTCATAAGCTCCATCAAACTGCCAAAGAGATCCATGACACACAGAAAAGATTAAGAACCCCTGCCATAATGCCATACATATTATTCTACTAATAACTATTTCATATGTGCATCTATACTGATACATATTTCTGTTCTTCCCTTCCACTAATATTTCAAGTACTTTTCAAATATGGTTTAGCACATTACCCAAAAATGTTGATGAATTATAAACTTGTTAACTAACTAATCAGTATCCACATGGAAAATGGTGAAGCATCCCTTCAGAGGTGTTTAGAAGATTCAGTCAATAAACATCTAATGAACTAAGTGCAAGTTTTTGTATTAGAAACTTCAAGGAATACTGAGATACCTAAGATATAATCTCTGATATACTGAATAATTGATAGCTTACTAAAGGAGGTTAGGGTTTTGATCACAAGAACATTCTCTCCACAATCCATGCATATGCACACATGGGCACACACAGACACACATACACACATTCAGATAATAACAGATGGCTTTTCAGAAATAGTATGTGGCCGCTGACAGAAATTGCCATCAGATTCCAAATGACTTTTTTTTCAAGACTCAACAAATTCAAGTTAAAAAAAAAAAAAAAAACTTTTGTAAGTACCTACTATGTGTCAGACACTAAGCCTACAATTTCTGGACAATGACAGAGTTTCTTAACTCAAGGAGTTAAAAATCTAAAAGGATGACATAAATATGGCAATTAATATGATAGGTTTATAGTGTGTTGAGCACAATGGGGATCTGGACAAAATTCACTATGAACATTTGAGAAGGGAAAGAACACTTAGTTTTCAGGTTCAGAGGAAGATTATGGGAGAACCTAATGTATTAAAATTGTAGTTTCCTTGGGGACTTTTCGTTTTAACAGGCTGATCTCCACCACAAAGATTATATGTAGATGTTTATTCAAGAATTCTGCTTACAGAGCCCCACATACTCACATTAGGACTACAGATTGCTTCTCAGAATGACCATATTGCTACGGGCAGAAAAGATAGGCTGTTGTGTTAACAAAACTCAACTAAAAATCTTCAGTGATATTAAGTGTTTAATGATGCAAAGGGGTCTTCAAGCCATGGATGTTTCTGTAACCCCTTGTGACACTGTAGGCAACATTAGAGAACCACTGAATGATAGGGTTGAAAATAATCTAAATAGGGCATCTAGTCCATCCCCCTGCCTCCAGGCATTATTCCAGGCAGATGGGTATTTATCCTGTTCTTAAAGATCTTCAGTGATCTGAGTACAAAAGACAAGGGTATTTATATCTATGATTTTTTTTTCTTTACCAAATGTGTAATATTTGCCACTTACACCATCTGTGGCAGTTCAGAATGTAGTAAGATTGAAAATTAAAGTGATTGATTTCAGTAAAGATAATGAAATAAAAAGGATATTTTGAATTTGTATAATGCTATTTCTCTGAAAGCATCTGATGAAGGATTCATCAAATGGAAAGCAGTCATTTAAGGCAGGGAATGGATTAAATATTTGGTATACAACTGAAGATCAGCGGAATTTTCAAAAGTCATAATAGAATGACAATTTTGCCTATAGTGTGTAGCTCAGTGGTTTCATACAGGATAAAACCAATATCATAAGTTTAATTGCTTAAAAAAAACTCAGGTAGTTTTTCTTCATTTCATCATTACTGACTACACCTTTAAGGCCATCCAATCTGTCTTCTTCAAAACTTACTTACCTCTGATTACAATCCTGACTGAACAAGGCAAATAGGTGCCTCACAAAGGTTATAGTGCTGAACTTTAAATCAAAAAGACTCAAGCTCCAATCTAGCCTTAGACATTTACTAGCTCTGTGGCCATGGGAAGCCACTTAACCTCTGTCTCAGATTCCTTGTTTGTAAAATTGGAATAATAGCAACACCTACTTACCAAGGAAATAGTAAAGATAATGCTTAATAAAACTTAAAGAACTAAATAAATTCTAGTTTTTGAAAAAAGATAACACCACCAATCCATACTGATACTGGAAAAAATTATTCAAATTATTTGATATGATATATGATACCTCATATATATATGTGTGTGTGTGTATATGTGTATGTACCTATGTATAATATATATATTTGCATAACAAATATAAATATATATGTGTATGTATATAAGCACATAATATTTATTTATAACATGAGACCAGCATATCAAAAAACTCCTTCAATTTTATCCTGGAACAATTATTCATGAATTTTAAACCTCAATAAAAGATGCCTCCAATTTATCCTGCTTCATATGGATGTAAAAAAAAAAAACCCTCTTGTTCTCAAAGCTCTTTTCTAATCAAGTACTTGGTAGTCAGTTCTGCTCAAACTATCAACAATTCTATTTTCTATGAATGAACTAAGGCTTTTAAACAATGAAAAGACTAACCAACAATAGGATGAATATCCTATTGGTAAAAATAGGAAGAACAAGTGAGCAAAGAATGAACAAATGCAAAAGCAATGATTAAGTGTTCAGTGTGTAATAGGTACTATGCTAAGTTATAGAATAGAAATAAAAATCAACATGGTGCCTGTCCTCTAGGAGCTTACATTGCAATTTTGTTTTTATTATTCAGTTGTTTACAGCTGAGTCTGACTCTTCATGACCCCATTTGGGATTTTCTTGGCAAAGATACTGGAGTGGTTTGCCATTTCCTTTTCTAGCTCATTTTACAGATGAGGAAATTAGCAAACAGGGTTAAGTGAGTTGTTCAGGGTTCCACAGCTAGTAAGTGTCTGAAGTCAGATTTGAACTCTGGTAGATAAAGTTTTCCTTACTCCAGGCTGAGAACTCTATTCACTACATCTACATTTCAATAAGGAAAAATAATATGATGCATATAGGGTAACAGGGATGGATCAGGCATGAGTGATTTGATCCCAGAAGTCAAAGGGGTAAAAAAGATAGTGAGTAGAGCCATCAAAGCAATTGACTGACATATCCTTTCTAATAAATTAAATTTATTGTTAATAAACTAAATAATTTAATGCATTTATTATATATATATAATTTATATATTATAGCATATACTATATATAGTATATAGTATGGTATATAATATATATGGCATATATATTATGTACATATTATATATCTCATATATATATATATATATTCTAGATATAGATGGTAGACACTGAGAAAGGAAAGAAATGTCCATGTAAAGATAGGAATAGTAGAAATGATGGCAGTATCATTTCTGATCTTTAATTCTATAGACTACAGAACTTTCATTTTAAAACCAAGTCATCAGAACTTCCAGCATTTGAGTATTTCTTGTTGTCTCTAAAACAGAGAGTGTGTTCAATTCTTAAAAATTATGAAATACCACTTAAGAATTTATATGGGTTATTTCTTATCAATTTTAATGAAATTATTATGAAAATAGTTTTGACCTCACAAATCCCTTGAAAGTGTCCAAGAGACCACTAGATCCATAGATCATACTTTGACAGCCACTGGGGTAGATAATGTCTAAGGTCCCTTCCAGATTTAACAAGATATTCTCCTCCAATTCCTTGCATTTGTAGATGTAACAAATGATACTCAAAGGTCAAGTTACTTGCCAGATTTGTAATTTTTCATGGATAGATAGGATAATTTAATTTAATATTGTGATTTGAAAGGAATCTATTGAATCTGAAAGAGTGCTACCTGTACCACCTTCATTTATCTCTACTTTGTGTCAAAGTATTGGCTCTTGACCCTAGTTAGCTTTGTAATTATAAATAAACCATTTCCTGATATGTCATCTTCTAGCTATGTCTTGGAAAGCTATTTTGCATAAGGAAAACACAAAGTAAAACCAAGTTAAAACCCTACAATTTCTGGATGTAATTCTTTTGAATGCCAGGAAACCTGTTTTTCCCACACATGTTTCTCCTCAACCCGCCTAGCACTGGACTGGGGGCCCCAGTGCAGTGGGTCCATTTGAGGTCAATAATCATATCAATATTGTAATGAGTGGCAAATCCCATGTAATTTACACATTAAAAGGAGAGAGAAATGCATGGAAAAACCCAGCTCCCCGTTTGTCTAATGAAATTAAAGCCCTTAGCCAAATACTGGCACATGAAAAGAGATGTTTGGGAAGGACTCTCTCTTGCTCTCCCTCCCTCTGCCCCTGAAGAGGACAAGAAGAAGAGGGTGAGTGTTCTTTATTCATGATCCTGCCTCTACCTAAATCATTTGCACAATAAGGCCTCTAAACCAAGGGGCCCAGTCTGGGTGCAAGATTTACACAGAGCTGAGGCTGAGCTGTGATTCACAAAGGCATTATGACTAGTTATTTTCAATGACAATTGTGGAGAGGGGAGAGGGAAATAAAGAAGCAAAGATGGTCAGTGGTTTGGCAGGCAAAAGCATTAAACTGTTTCTCTATCATTCACTACCACCCCTCACTATCCAAGCATCATAAAGTAGATTCTGAGCTTTACCTGATGGTATGATGATTGGACAGCATTTTTATATCTGATGGTAACTTCACACTATTATAGTACAAAATGGGAATAGAGTAAGACTGTGCAATACAAAACTTAAACTCTGGGATGGGCCATTAGCCCAAAGATATGGTGAAAATATATTGCCACCATTTTAAATGGTCTTCAGATAAGAGACCAAGCCTACATACACTACTTGAAATGATATGATCCAAAAAAGTAACTTTTCGATTTGAAAGTTAAGGACAAAAAGAGGCAACATGATATAATGAATAGATCACTGGACCTGGAACATGGAGTTAGGAAAACTTAGGTTCAGATATTGTCTCACTTATTTAAAAGTTGGTTGATCCTTCAGGTCACTTAAACTTCAGGGAGTTAGCTCCTTTGTAAAATAAGTATGTTGGATTTAATAGTCTTCCACTTGTCTCTTCTAGGTCTAATTTAAGATCCCATGACTATCCACTTAGTTAAACACATACATTGGATATTGTTGTCTGTTCCTAAAAATAGTGACTAGCATTTACCTAATAAATTTACCATAAAAAAACGTAGTGCAAAGGATTTCAAATCAGAAAACCATGATTCAAATGTCAATTCTTCCATTTTTGTGACCTTGGCTATAGTTTCCTCATCTGTAAAATGGTGGAGTGAGAGGAGGGATTAGACTAGGTAGCTTTTAAGGTCCCTCCTAGCTCTAAAGCTAAAGCTGTGTTATTTCTATGAATCTTATAAGATACGTAGTACAAGTTATGATTATCCTTATTTAGTAGGTAAGAAAATTGTGACCTAGAGTGAAATAATTTGCCCACAATCACTCAGAAATTAAATGACAGCATTCCAACTTAAATTTCATATACGCTGAATTCATGGTCATTAGGTTTCCCACCCCAGCATGCTGTGTCCCCATGAACTGACAAAGAGGTGCATTTCTAAACATATTGCTTATTTTCTTGCTTCTTACTTAGTCTATACCTGTGATTTCTTCAGTGAGAAGTTTCAGTGTAGAAACATTATGACTCAAAACACATTGACAACTCCTCTATAAGTATAGTCTTAGAGAGAATTCCCTGGAAGCTTTCAAAGGTTGAGACTTACTTATATGTGACAGAAGCAGGATTTGAAGCCCAACGCTAAGATCAGGCTGGTTGATGAGAAAGTAGGAAGAGATGCAGGAAGCATTCATATAGCACTTTAATATATGCTAAATGCTTTGTAAACATTAATTAATTTAATCCTCATAACTACCCTGCAAGGTATGTGCAGTAAGTATATTACCCCCATTTCATCAGTTAGGTAGCACATTGAATAGAGCACCTGTCTTGGAATCAGGTCTGGGAATTCAGAAGACCCCAAAGTGTAGAAAAAAGGAAGCCAGAGTATACAAGTAAAAATCATTCATGATAGTTCCAGCCCTAAAAATGCTCCAAAGGACTCTCATATCTAATTTACTAGTGATTGAAAAATAAAAGAAGGCTTAGAGTTATTGAAATAACTTAGTCTCATTTTTTTTTGTCCTCATCCCTTTTCAGGACAAAAATTCCAGTATGAAAACTCCTTCTACCAGTGTGTATGGGGGTAGGGGAAGGAAAGAGAGGAAGGGGCAAATTGATATTTCCTTATAATGGATCACTTTATTCTCCTGGCCCAGTCTAGAGCTTGCTACTAATAGATAGGGGTTAAAACAGACAAATCATCATTCTACTTAATTTGAAGTTTAACCCTCTGAAACAGGGAAGGGAAGCTCTGATATAGTCTCTGTTTTCTGTTTTTGCAGAGGAAGATTTAAAACAGTAAGATAAAAGTAGCTCACAACCTAAGGAAGTGGTTTCAACCAAGATATCCAATATTTGTCCACCAGGATTGTATGACTCATTGTAGAGTCTGTGTCCAATCACCATCATCATCTATCAAAATAAAAATAGGATGATTCATGCCTCATGAAGGAAATGGAGGTGAGAGGGTCAGTTGGGAGAATTAGTATCTGTAATAGAATTACAGAACTTTAGAGCTTGAAAATGACTTTATCAGCCATCTAATATAAATTCTTTAGTTTCTGAAGAGGGGAAAATTAAGCCTCCCAAATTTCAATGACTTACTCAAAGTCATATAGCTAGTGCAACCCTGGAGGAAGGGTCCAAGGCCCCTTCCATTACTGAGTCCACTGAATCCTGCTCTCTCCTTCTCTGATCAATGATCAAGTGAGAAGTTATATAAAAGTTGGAGGAAAGCAACATTATTTAAAAATAGTAGAAATATATTTCCTCCCCTCTGCCCAATTTATAACAGCATCCAAAGAATGTACTTTTACAGGAAAGGCAAAAATTGGACAACCAGAAATAAATTAAATATCTGCCCTTGATTGTCATGGCCAGTACTAGTTTATTGAGCTAATTCTTTATTAGCATGCTAGAGCTTTGAGGAAGATGGCCTTTTTATTGTTTTTGTGGTAACTCTTTATTTTAAGTATCTTATCATTATGAATTCATTTAGTATTGATTGCAATAGCACTGATCATAAAGAATTAATTTGGCATTACTGTGGATGTCATATGCACTTATATAAGAGTTCGGCTGTAATTCAAAATTAATTAATATGGTCGAGTGTTATTGCTTTTGCCATTTTATCATCTTTTTAAATCTAAGTTGGTTTTTTTTTTTTCCTTAAGGTTGAAGCTTGAACAGACTCTCCAGAGGGCATTTTTCTTTGGGGCAATTTCCTCCAGTGAGAATTAGAAAATATGAATCTTTTATCATCAGCGTCCTAGGACTTTGAGATTCCCGTTTTGGAATACAATGATATCAAGGGAACAGGAAACTATAAGCATTTGGAAAATGTCTAGACCTGATGGGATTTCCCACTTGCTTGAAAACACTGGGGTGAACAAAATAATTGAAAGCTTATCTTACTCTAATTTCTTTGTCTCCCACAATGATCTGTCCCTATCCGGGTGTAAGGACTCCAGAAAAGGGGTTGTATCTACTTTAATTATATTGAATGACCATAATACACAATTCAGAATATACTCCTAACAACCTGAGCTGACTGAAAATTTGTTATGAGTAAAATGAGGCTGACCATGTTAAAAGGTATATGCCTGCTGTGTTCACCTTGCCCCTCTTAATTACCTCTTCCTAATTCTGCACTTCCTTGAGCACATCATGGCTGAATGAAGTACTAAAAACATAAAGGTAATCTTACCTAAAAAGTGAAAGCATTGAATTAGACATTCATAGGACTTTCTGCTCAGGTTCAAATCCTATGATCTATGAAATATGCTTTTAAATGTATCTATTTTTCCAGATGTAAAGTTGCAATTGTTCCCTGAATGTATCTTATTTAAAATTGAAAAATTAAAAGATAAATCATGATTCTTCAGGATCAATCTTTTAAACAGAGAAAATATTTGATACTCTAACTAGCATTATTTGAGGGGTACTTTGGTCAAAAAAGTACCTTTATTTAAAAAGATAGTCTATGTTTTAAATACTAAACTTATACCCCCACCACCCTTGTCACAATGCCTATAATTTCTCTTGTCCCTCCCCCTAAAATTAGGATTCATTTCTTTGAATAAAAAAATTTATATATATGATTACTGCTAAATGAAAATGATTTTGAAAGAAATAATATGTTATCATCATCTAAAAAAGCCCCTGTAGAAATGAGGTATAGGATATGTTTTCAGATTTTCAAGGAGAGGTGGCTCTTCCATCCATACTCATATCCTTCACCCTCACCCTTAGAAAAAAGTCCATGAAGGAAGGATCTGGAGCTTGGTAGACTATCTGTGAAGAGCGGTTCAAAGTGAGAAACACTGGGGCAATGTGATAATTGTAGACACTTGGAAGCCAATGAATATATTGAAAGAAAAGCAAATATAGAAAGGATATGATGGAATCATAAGCTTTAGAACTAAAGGGGTTTTTTAAGATCAAGTAGTCAAGAGCTTCTTAACCTTCATGTTCTGGTTCCCTTTGCAAGTCTGAGGTTGCCTATAGACCCTTTCCAAGAATATTCTTTTAAATGTACAAAATAAAATACTTGCTATTATAAAGGAAACCAATTATATTGAAATAAAGTTGTAATTTTTCTCATTCAAATTCCTGATCTTCCTGAAATCTATCCTCAGACCTTTTAGGAATTTATGGACCCCAGGTTAACAAGCCCTGTCTGGTCTATTCCCACCCCCACCTACCACCACCTTGCATTTTAAAAAAGAAACTGTGGCCTACAGAGATATGACTTTTCAAAAGTCATATAATAAATAGCAAAGCAAAAACTAACACTCAGTTCCTCTTGTATTGTATTAGTATCTCACTCAAAGCTCTCAAACTATCTCTAACCAACTATCATTATGGCCATGCCCGGAGCCTGGCTTGGTCTGATTCTGCTCTACAGTAACAATCCTGATGACTCAGCCTAAGCTTCACCTTACATACACCATACATCTTATAAAATAAGTGGCCATAGGTACATCTCAAAACTGTTAACATCAGAACCTCTCAAGGGGTTCAAATTTAGGTTCAATGATCATCCCTATAGACTCTCTCTTTTAAATTCTTTTGTGATTTTTTACCTCACTTCACCACGATCCCTAAATCTCTTGGAAAACTGCCAACCTTTCATCTGTCTAATGGAAAGACTTTCTGCCTAACTTCTGTCCTGTTTTTATATTGTGGGATTTTGGAAATTATCTTTCTTCTTTGCCTGGTCAAGTTTTCCTTTCTCAACAATGGAACAGAAATCTCACTGTGCTCTTCAACCCTCAAAGAAGGTACTCTCTGGTTAGTGAAAAATGATTAAAATCTGTTCTTTCTACTTGAAAAGGTACACAGGCATGTCTTGCCTAACATTGTTAATTGGTTATATGAAAACATAATGTTAGGTGAACAAGATGACATTACAGGAGCATGCAGTTCCCTAGGGGAAATGCAATAAATATGACTGGCTCAGTAATGTTATGTGAAGGACTTTTACAACTTTATGTCAGAGTTCAGTTACAAGGTAACAATATTTTTGCAACACTGGCCAGGTAACCTTAGACAGGGAATGTCTATATAGAAGTTTATTCTTACATTTCTGACTATTGGCATTTACTAGGTGTTTGTTAATAACACATTTACTAGGATATAAATCATAGTTCTAGGCCTAAAAATGCCCAATTCCAGAGAAATCTCAAACTAATTTATTGATGATTGAAAGACAAAAGAAGACTTAAAGTGACTGAAATAATTCAGTCTCATTTTTTTGTCTCACCCCTTTTCATCAGTATAATGAAATTCCAGTATGAAAACTCCTTCTACCAATGCGACTGGCAATTCATCTGTAATTTACAACA
>JAJPUD010000714.1:537521-540021 GCA_023553655.1 Myrmecobius fasciatus
TTTCAGCGCTTAGCAAGGACTCTATGAACATATGCATTCACCCTTAAAAATTAACAGACGATGTCATGGAAGTAGGAGGGTATTCTTTATTTGTGCTATGGGAAGCAATAATGGAGATTTACAGTTCTCCAATACAGCATAGGATTTCCCAGAATGCTGACTAACTAAACTACTCGGTGGTTTATTGATGTAGTTCTGTATTGAAAACACAAGTTTATTAATAAAAGCTTCACTAGAATATAAGACATGAGGGGTGTGGGCAAAAATGGGGAAGAAACACATGAGGCTTTAAGAAATGTAATCTGGAAATTAACTTATGGATTCAGCTAAGACATTTAAGGGTACAGGAAAAACACGAGTGGGAATATAATGGGGAAAAGATTTTTCCTTCCTGTTTACAGGTTGTCATAATCACAAATATTTTAATAACTTTTTTCTAAAAAAAGGCATAATTAGATATTCATGCCTGTTTCTTAAGAATACAGTGTCTGAAAATAATATTCTCCAGATTTAAAGTAAAAAGAGATCTCAGAGACTATTTTATTCACCTCTTCCCCTCCATTTCTATAGATAAGGAAAATAGACTCAGAGAAATTAAGTGACTTACCAAGATCACAAAGGTACTAACAAACAGAGGGGAAATTTCAAATCTAGGATTTAGAACTACAAATGTAATACCTCTTTCAGTAACCTAAATTAGGAAAATATGTGTGTGTGTGAGTAAAAACCAAACAACAGCAAAAAAAAGTACACATCAAAATAGTCCTTGGATCACACTGGTGGGTCTCCTGTCATGTATAGTTCATTGAAAAAGTCACCCCACTCCCAATCCCAGAGGCAGAATTTACCACCTGGGTGCAACAGTTACCAGGTTAGCTCCTAAACTTAAGCCTTCCAATTAAACCAAACAACCTGTTACTACTTTGCCAATGGACTCCATTTCCTTAGGTTCCATATAACCAGCCAAATCCTTGCTCAGTGGAATTCCCAACAAAGAGAAAGGAACAATTGGGGATAATTGTGTTAACATCCTTTCTTTTAACTTGAGCTAGCAGAGGGAAATGCATCAACGTGGAGCAGATGTGCTGAGACCAAACGATCTCTTCCTCATGATTACAGTTGGTTATACCTGTGGATAGGCAAGCTATTTCAGCTGCAAATGTGCAAGAGAGGGTAGTACTAAAGTACAATATGTGGTCCTGGAGGCTTTGTTCCCATGTAATAGGGTGCTTCGTTTCACTAGACCTGGCACGTCCATAAAGAAACAAACAACAAAGGAAAAGCTATGTGCAGTTGGTAACACGGTCTTCCTGGGCTGCTTAGTGAGTGCCCTGGTTCTCTGCAATGTTGACATAAATATCGTGAAATTTCTTATTTGAAGTTGGGAAGTAATGATTGTTTCTACTTAATGTGCTCAGTGACTCTGCACCCTATTGTTTCCTACCATTCGAAAATGCCCGAGGATGTCATTATAACTACATGTATCAATATTAAACCTTTACAAACACTTGACTAAATGAGCTGTTATTATCTTTGTTTCTGAAAATAGTGTACCTTTTTACTTCATTTATCAGTAACTAGGTGTAGTCAATTGCACTCTGATATTGATCTCAATATCTATAGCAGTCACAGAGTACCTTTGCTCAAGGTCACAGTAAGGTCGGTTTATGATCAATATGAATTGACTGTCTGCAAATAAATTTACGTAGCTGACATAATTGCAAATAGTACCTTTTTTCAAATTAAGGTGGACCACTTCCCAAAGCACATATGTTGAAGCCCCAAATGGTAACCTAATCTAGCTTTGGATAATGAACCAATCCTGCTAGAATTTACAAGCCTTCATATAACTAAAAGCCAAGTGAAGTCTCAGATCACCAATTCTAAATGATACCTATTGAGTTTAAAATTTCAAGTTCTAGCATGTGATTCTAGTTGTAGTTTCTAAAAAATACTATTTTGATATGTGAAACTTTTCTATATTTTACTTCTATATTTTAATGCCACATTTTAAAGCTGACTCAAAATCAAGGGAGGTGAAGGAAGGAAGGAGGGAGGGAAAGAGGGAAGGAAGAAGAGAAAGGAAGGAGGGAAGGAAGGAGAAAGAGAAGGAGGGAGAAAAGAAAAGCAGGGGAGGAACAAAGGAAGAGGAGACAGGGAAAGAAGGAGTAGGAAAAAGAGGGAGAAAAGGAAGGAAGGAAGAGAGGCAAAGAAAGAAGAGAGAGAGAAAGAAAGGGAGGGAGGGAGGGAGGGAGGAAAGGAGAAAGGGAGGGAGGGAGGAAAGAAAGAAAGAGGGAGGAAGGAATGGGAGTAAAGAAGGGGAAAAGTAAGGAAATAGGAAAGTAAAGAAAGGAAGAAAGAGAAAGAAACTGAGTACAACATTTAACTCCTCCTAAGATCCATTTTAGTAAGCCTAAGTTTCTTGGGAAGAAGCGGAATTATCCAAATGGAACCTCAATTCTAGTGCCATGTTTCTGTACCATGGGCTCCTCACACTGTG
>JAJPUD010000714.1:545021-597353 GCA_023553655.1 Myrmecobius fasciatus
GGCCACACTCAAGAGTCTTATGGGATGTATGCAATCACAGGCCACTTGTTGGAAACCTTTGATCTAGCCCAATTCTCTTAATTTACAGATGAGGAAACTGAGACCAAAGGAGGCTCTTCTATTTCAAAGAGGACAATGACATCATGGGGTGGTGCTTTGATTTGTGTGTGAATTGGATTTAAATGAGGCAGAATTGCACAGAGACATCAGTCTTACTTTCTCTTCCAGAGTTATCCAAGTGCAGTATCAAGCCAAGTCAGGACAGTGGGACATGGCCCAGGATTTAATGGATGACCTTGGCATCTATGAAGTCTGATCAAGTTCTAAGTGTTCCACAGCACCTGTTTTAGCCACCTTCATGCTCACTGGAATAAATTGTTCTCTACTACCCATTCTACAGAGGGAAGTCTTCACATGCTTGGGGTAGGCAACTCCCCGACTCACTAATGGATTTGAGACCTGTTGGTTCAAAGGGACAGAAACAAGATAAATCTCAGTCCTCTGATTCCAGAGCCACTGTTGCTCTTTTTACTGGGCTATGTGGCCTCTGAGGTGGCTGGGTTGAAGTTAAGAATTTTGGGGCCCCTACAGAAATTACTTGCTTTTGAAAAGAAGTCTTCCTCTTGTTTTTAGCAGTCAGTCCCATATATCTACCTCAATCATCTACTACTTTAGATCAATAATCTTGGGAAGAGTAATAAATATCAAAAGCCACAATTATCTTTTTTTTGGTCTTCCTTTTCCTCCTAGTAATGTTGCCCTTATACCCAGGAATGAGATATAAAATTCCATTCTGTGCAGCCTTTCTATATGCTACACAAGACAGTCATAGAACCACGTGGAATGTCGTTAGAGCTAGCAGACTCAGATATTATTTCACAAAAAAAATCCTTTGAGCCATATAATATATATGGCCTTATTAGAGACCCTTAGGTTTAGTTGATGAACTACAAATAATCCAATCTCTTTTTCAAACCAAAAAAAATCAAATGGCAAAGCTAATGCACTAAACTTCCCCCTCAAGTTATATTAGGAGAAGATCTGTTTACTGACAATGCATTCCTCGATACATTAGCAGTGATTGGATCAGATACTAACATAACTCTTTGGGAACAAGCAACTGCATGGCTGGATTTCCCACAGACATCAGAATTAGTGTTGGGTGAACCAAAGATCAGAAGCTTATATGGATAGGTCTTAATGTTGGCAGTGGGAGGGGGACAGGGTTTTCTCAACTTCTCAGGGGTCCCTGTTTTGATTCCATTTGCCCCACCTTTAATACCCTTCTAATAACTCTACAATACCTTCTCATATTACTTTTACTTAAGCATGTCTTACAAATTCAAACTTTGGCTTCTCTTCAAAGCAAGATTCTCTAGTATGTAGTCACAGCACGGGGAAAGTGGATACATTTAGTGTTGGACTGAAAATCAGGAAGACCAGGATTCAGTTCCTGCCTCTGTCCACAGACAACCTCTTTCAGTCAAGCAACTTGACTTCTCTGAAATCCAGGCAGTTAAACTAGCAGATACATATAGGACTGAAAATAAAAGCAGGAAAAACTGGATTAAAATTAGAAGAGCACTTACTAGCTCTTTGACCCCTCTAAGATGGTTGTTACCTAAAGGTGACCTTTTGGGTTGATAGAGGGAGTTCTCAAGCAAAGAAAATCATTGATACCGTAACATATGTGTACATAATCATTTAAACATAATTCTTCTGATCTTTTGTATACCAGGAAAAAAGTGCATTTGATCTTGCTATACTTTTGAGATGTAAGGGATGCTCTAAGCTCAAAAAAATAAATATTTCATTCAAATAACAACCAGAAGAATATATTGTGCACAGTAACAGCAAGATTGTACCATGATCAACTCTGAGAGATTTGGTTTTCTCAGCAGTTCGGTGATCCAAGGCAATCCCAATAAACTTTGTATAGAAAATGCCATCTGTATCCAGAAAGAGAATTGTGGAGATTGAATGTAAATCAACATATGCTATGTGCACTTTTTTTCTATTTTTTTCTCTCATGGTTTTCTCTTTTGTCCTGATTTTTCTCTCCCAACATGATTTATAAAGAAATGTATATTTTAACAGTTAATATATATATAACAAAAAAATTAATATTTTTTTAAAAAACATTAACAACCTAGATCCAGAAAAGAAGCTATTAAGTAAAGCTTTTGATGGGAAAAATAACCTAAAGGCAAGAACTATATCATGCTCATTCCTGTGTCTATCTCCGAGTCTAGCACAGAATAGTTGCTAAATAAATGCAGAATGAATGAATCCAGGTTTCAGAAGATAAAATTAAGCATATGAACTAAAATAAAAAACTAGAAGAAACTTCCCAGGACTATAAACTATACGGGAGATTTTTGGAGAAAGATTATTTAATAAAAGAATGAATTCCATAGGAGAAAAGGAAGAGATTGAAGGGGGAAAGATAAGGGGTCTCAGAGTGGTAAATGAAAGGAGATACAAAATTTCAACAGACAAAAGCTTAAAAATCCCAACTTTGAAAAACAGTATTTCCACAACAAAAGAGGCCTATTCTATTACTCTTTCCAAAAAAAGCAATTTATTCTTCTTAGTATTGGAAGCAATTTTTGCCTAATTCATTAGCAATAAGTACATCTGATTTCAATATATCTTAAGCAATTCAGTTTCTCTGTGTCCAAATTCTTAGGGTAATAAGTGTTTTACAAGGAAAGATTAAAAAAAAAACTCATCTCTTTAAAAGTCTATAACATTAATGGTTTGGTTTGGTTTGGTTTGGTTTGGTTTGGTTTTCAAAACCCACAAGGGTCAAAATATCTGTGGATATTTTAATGTATGAATGAATGCAAATGTATTCATTTGTAAGAAGCACTGTGGTAAGACCTCAAGAAGCTTACATGCCAATGGGGGGTTTCAATATGGGTTGGAAGTTTCAGTTCTAAGTTGGATTTAAAGGTTTGTGGTCTTCAGGGTTTAAAAGGTCTGGGAAGATATTGATAACTCTCTTTTAATGTGATTTGCATTAATAAGACCATATCTATCTGGTCTTTGTCTTTGTTTGTTTAGGTCTCTGGTGACAAAAACTTCCTTTCAGAGTTCTTAGTTCCTGCAGTTACTGAATTAGCTGGAGTATAGTGCCTTCCCACAACTACCAGGGTAAATCTCCATATAAATTGCTTTCTTAGGCTATAGTTGTTGGGATTAGGCTGGAAGCAAGGCCAGTGGTCTGGTGTTTCTATTTCCAGGGCTTTTGGCTTCACCTACCCAGTGCTAGCCAGTAAACTTATTGGACTCCTTTTCCTCAAGGGTTTCTCTCCTCAAGGGTTTCTCCCCTCAGTTATGACTGAAAGGGTTAATCTAGAAAATGGACCAATGTTCTGAGGAGCATGGCAATTTCCAGGACTCTTAGGCCCAGACACCTGGGCAATCTTTATCAAAATTTGAAGGGAAATGGTGACTGAAGTGATTTGATCTGCCAGGAACATCCTGTCTCCTGTTTTTCCATCAGCTTAGTTTTAGCTAGGCTGTTTTGCCAACTACATTGCTAGCAGCTGGTTGGTGGCTAATATAGGAGCTTGAAGACATAAAGGTCCTTCCTTCCAAAATGGTTGCTCATAAGAATGACATTTTTATAATGCTTTAAAAAAATTTAAAATGCAAAGCATTGCACATATATAATATATATTTGTATACATATATATATATATATGCACATCTGATCCTCCCAACAACCCTATGAGGTAGGTACTATTATACTCATTTTACAAATTAGGAAACTGAGGCTGAAAGAAGCTATATGTTGCCTAAGATCACACAGCTAGCAAGGTTCTAAAGCCGGATGTAGATCTTCCCAACTCCAAATCTACCTTTTATGAGATAGATAATAACTGCAAAGAATGCCCTTACTGGAAGCATGCTAAGTTAAAGAAATGGCCTCAAAGATCTTGCTTCATATACTATCTCTGATATATACTGGCTGAATAGTATCATCTCGCACTTGTCAGATTGGCTAACATGATAGGAAAAGAAATGATAAATGTTAGAGGGGTTGTGGGCAAACAGGTACACTAACGCAGGATTGGTGGAGTTGTGAACTGATCTAACCATTCTGTTGAATTATTTGGAACTATGCCCAAAGAGCTATAAAACTATGCATATCCTTTGATCCAGCAATAGCACTTCTTGAGTTGTATTCCAAAGAGATCAAAGAAAAAGGACCAGAATTTCTCTATACAAAAAATTTTATAGGAGTTCTTTTGGTGGTGACAAAAAATTGGAAAATGAGATGTCCATAATGGCTGAACAAGTTATGGTATGACTTTGAAGAATATTATTATAGTACAAAAAAAATGACAGGGTTGGGGTTTAAACATTCAGAAAACCATGGGAAGATTTATATGAATTCATGCAAAGTGAATTGAGCAAGAACCAGGACAACATCATACTCAGTAACAGCAATATTACAATTTTGGTCAACTGTGACTTACCTGCTTAGGTCAGAAAAGTGATTCAAGACAATTCCAAAGGACCTATGATGAAAAATGTTCTCTAATTCCAAAGAACTAATGAACTCAGAGTACAGATTGAAGCACACTTTTTTTTCCATTTTATTTTTCTTGCCTTTTTTTTTTAAACATGACTAATATGAAAGTATGTTTTACATGATTTCAAATGTATGATGCTTGCCTTCTGCATGGATAGGGAGAGATGAGGAAGGAAGAGAATTTGAAACCCTAAAAAATTTTAATGAATATTAAAATTAAATATACTTAAAGTTTCAAAATTGAACAAAATATATTGACTATTATGCAATATATCTGCCCTACTAAGTATCAAGTACTTAGAGTTGCTTTTGAGGGGCCCAAAAGCAAGGGGCACTTAGGGCTGCCCTAACCTCTTCTTGATAACTTATAACTTGATGATTCATATCCGCTTGGTATATCCCTATTGGGAAATTTTCCTTATATCAAGCCTTAACTTTCTGTATAATTCCCACCATGATTCCTGGATCTGTCCCCTAAGGTAGGCATTCTTAACCATTTGTATCAGAGAGCCCCTTTGGCAATCTGATGAAGCCTGGGGACCCCTTTCCAAAATGATGCTTAAATGACTGAAGGAAACATTAAACTTCAATTAAAGGTTAGTGGAAATGAATGTTATTTTTTTCCCATTTAAATTCATGGGCTTCCTCAAATCTATCCATGAAATTCCTTCAAGGTTAAGAATCAGATTAAGAACCTCACCTCACCACCTTAAGTTTATTGTGAAGAAAGCAATTTATCAATATGCACCATCAATTCTACAACAAAGTTTTGTCTACATCTTCTCTATACAGTAGTTGAACACTTGCAAATACTGTATGAACATTTTATATGTAAAATCTACAAATCTATAGGTTTGTACTTGCACTGTTCTGGGCATGGAGGGAAGAAAGTATAAGAATGACAGAAAGATATTAAGAGGTTAGGTTATGCAGAGCATTTAGATGCCAGAGAAATTTATATCTGAACTTGGAGGTAAATGGGGAACAATTGGGGTTCATTGAGCAGGAAAAGTGACAATATTGGAACAGTGCCTTATCACTTTGGCAGCTAAGCTGAGGATAGATGAAAAAATGAGAGGCTTGAACTGAACCAGTCAGACAGGTTATTTCAAAATTCCAGGTAACAGGTTGGTGGCTTTGTCAATGAGAGAAGAGGATAGATACAGATACAGATATAGACATAGACATAGATATAGACATAGACACAGACATAGACATAGACATAGATGTAGGTGTAGATGTAGATAGAGATATAGACATAGATATGAAAGTTGTCACGAAGGAATAACAATATTTATCAGCAGAAATATACACATTCACAGAAAAGCAAATACAAGATATATACATAACAAATTTATGATCATGGAAGTAACACTTGGGTCCTAGATACTAGGTAGGGGAAATTACCACTCAAATGAGGTGCTACTTGAATTAAGGCTTGAGTGAAGGGATGCAGCCCACTTAACTTCTGGATAGCTCTAATAATTAAAAACATTTTCCTGATTATCAAGCTTAAATTTGTGTTTTTTGCAACTTTCCCTTACTATTGCTTGTTCTGCTGTGACCAACAAATCAGGACTGATTTCTCTTCTACATGATGGCCCTTCAAGTACTTAAAGAAAATTATCATGTCCTTTCTCTGCACCTTCTCTTCCATAAACTCAACATGTCCAGATTAAATGTTTTAAATGTCCAAATAAAATGATTTTTGGCTCCAATAGCCTGAGCAAGTCCTATCCAAATGAGTTAACCAGGCAAGCATACTTTCCTCTCTTCCCTAATTTTATCTCAATTATGATCTCTCTCTTCTCAAACATATACCTCACTAATGCCTGCCTCCAGATCAATCATTAGTAACAGGGACTAATAGTCTAACCCAAAGTTTCTTAAATTATGATTTGCAACTCCATATGGAGTCATGTAACTGGATATAGGAGTCATGAAATTATTATTTATTATCAGCAAATATTTGATTTGTACTGTGAAGTAACTCAGGCCAGTTCCAATAATCTTGTGATGAAAAGAACTATCTGCACCCAGATAGAAGACTGTGGGGACTGAGTGTGGATCACAACATAGTATTTTTATTTATTTTATTGTTTGCTTGAATTTTGTTTTCTTTCTCATTGCTTTCCTTTTTAAGCTGATTTTTCTTGTGCAGCATGATAATTGTGAAAATATGGGGTTTCTTGCCATCTAGGGGGAGGGGATGAGGAGGAAAGAAGGGAAAAAATTGCAACATGAAGTTTTGCAAGGATGAATTTTGAAAATTACACATGTTTTGAAAATTAAAAACTTTAATAAATAGAGAGGCAAGAGTACCATAAAAATATTTGATTTGTACACCTATTTTCTATATCTATATAAAATTTCTTGGGCAAAAAGGGATCACAGGTGGGAAAATTTTAAGAAGACCTGGTTTTGCCCAAGAGCAACATTTTGAGAGGCTACATGGTACAGTGGAAAGAATATTGAATTTGGAGTCAAGGGCCTGGGGTTGAATTCCATTTCTTTTCCTTATTCCATGTCTGATCTTGGGCAAGAAGTTATCTCAGCTTTAGTTCCTTTTTTTATAAGATGAGCAAGTTGGGGAAGGTGACCTCTAAGACAACTTCCAGTTCTAAGTATAATCCAATGTGACACAGCAAAGCTGTCTTTCTGAAGCACCAAAGAGAGCTGGCAACCTTTGTGAAGTGATCTTAAGATAGCTATTTCCAGTTCTTAGGCCTTGTGACTTCAAAGACTTGTGCTAGAAGCTTGGAGAAAGAAGACAACGCATAACCAATGAAGGTTCACTTCTGCTCAGTCAAGATTGTAGTGGGGCAAAGCCTTCCAGTCAGGGCTCTAACCATTCCCCTCCCCACACAGCTTGCTAAGCACTTGCCAATCTGAAGATGAGACAGGCTTTCGTGTTTTGGCAAGCTGCCAGAGGAGGGTGCTCTCTTGTTAGGCGAAGACCCTCCAAGAAGAGAGAGAGGAAACAGACAAATAGGAATCCTCTTTACCTTACATCTCCCTTCAAACCTGAAAGGAGAGACATTGTGGTGTTTCTCCGTTTTGGTTTTGTCTCATTCTGTCACTCTCTAGTCCTTTTACAATGGCAGCAACAATGCTCTTGTCTAAATGATTTCACAGGCTATTATTCAGACACTCAACTTTTAACATTTCAATTTTGTCATTCTGTTGCCACACAAAAGGTGCACTTCTACAGTATAATGTTCTAAGAATTATGTCAATGATTAGTGATGGCTTTTAACATCAACTTGATCATTAACAACTACATTATCTGAGGCATAATCAGTACCTCTGCCTATTGTTTGATATGATGTTGCAGGATTTGGAAATGAATAGGACAATCCACTTATGACATTATATAAAAATATTTATATTCTAATAAAAGAACAAAGAGAAAGGGAAGTGGTTTGGGAACTGAATCAACAATGAAAACATTGGTTTATATTGTGTTCAAAAGGTAATCTATAAAGAAATAAACAAAAACAGGTTAGTAATTCAGTTGTCCCTATACCACCATTCTTTTCTGTCACAGAAATCATCACTGTTACCTAGACACAATTTCAGGGATCATTTCAATGGAGCATTACAAAAAGAATACATTTCAAAGGGAATATTTCTAAGACTGAGAACTGAAAAGAAATTGGAAATCAGAGATGTAAAGGTTTCATAGGTTTGTTCCTTCTCTCAGCTTTTAAAACTAATCTGTTAAGAGTTTTGATTACCATATGGGATTGTGGTTTAAAAAAAAAAAAAAAAAAAAAAAAAAAACTTTATCCTGTCTCCACATGAGAAATCATTCACAGAGAAATGATGGTATATTTATTTTTGTACAAATATTTTTATTTATGTGAAGGGCATTTCCTGTCCCCATTCACATCTTTTCTGCTCTACTTCCAAATCATCCCACATGTCATTTTTCTCCTTCATGAAATTTAACTTTCTACCCTCTCACTTCTCAGTCAAACTTCCTCTTTAAAAATGAGCTTGACACATTTTATTATTAATTTTTGTCACATACCTGCATAGGAATATATCTTCAAGGAAACAAAATACTGTTAAAAAAAAGCCCAACACCACAACCAATATTCAGAATAATTTTCAGAGTAAAAAATATATATATGTGGTAAAAGAAATGTAATGTACAGAAGGAAATTTGCCAAAATGTTATTAATGACAGATGGTTAATGTTTATTTGCTTTGATGATTTCCCAGGTTTTTTTTTTTAATGACAGATAAAACTTTAAAATACTCAGTACCAATTATGGTCAAATTCCTTTTCCTAGAATTATAAGATGCACCTATGGGGGAAAAGGTAGTGAAGAGTAATATAAATCTTCAGATAACATGAGAGGCAAGATGATGCAGTTTAATGGAAAGGGGATTTAACTTGCAGTCAGGGTTTGAATGCTGGGTCTGATACATGGTAGCTGTGTGACCTTGAAAAATTGATCTCAGCCTGAGGCCCAGGTTCCTCACTTCTGCAAATGGGAATGATTAGGACATGCAATACCTACTTTCATAGGGTTGTTGTGAAGAGAATGCTTTGCAAAATTTTAAAGCATTTCTAGTAAACCAAGTAAATGCCTTGAGCATGAATGAGACATGATATGGATCAGATAAGATGTCAAAGAAGAGAGATTTAGACTCTTCAAGCTCTGGAGTCTCATGAGAAAGAGTCTTCAGAACCTTTGAGCACTTCCTTTTGCTAACTTCAAGAGAGAAAATGAACAATGACAAACCACAAACCACACTTTAGGTTGTTGAAAGATGACTCTGAAAAGAAGCTGACATAAGAAGAGTAAGCAGTGTCCATATATCCATCCACATCTTAACATACTATAGATTTTGAGGACCATCCCATTGGGTGAAATCTGGGATTCTCTCTTGGTTGAGCTTTCTCTCTCTAGGAGAAAGCTTCTTCACTCTATATTATCCAGTATATATTCTTCTGTGTCTATTTTCTCTGACTTCTGTTTTACCATTTTTTAAGTAAATAGTTTTCTTTGCTCTCAGCTATGTGTATTCATTGTGGAACCAGTATTTTGGGAGGAAGGAAATGAGGGTTCTCCTTCCTCAATAATGAAAAGAAATCAAAAGTCTTGCTTGAAAAATCACATTCTCGAGACTAATAATATTTAGTGCAACTGATAGATATAATTCTAGTCCAGCATTCTCTCTCTTTGAGTGGAGCAAAGTGGTGGCCTCTGGCCTCTGCACTCCTTCCTCTCCTGGGTGAAACTAAGTCTCCCTTGAAGAAAGGTAGAGATAGAAGATGCTAGAGATGTCTGTTCTGTCTCCCTTCAAGCTACACATCAACAATCCTGTGATAAAGGTGAGAGACAACCTAACATATATAAATATGAGAATTTTCCCCCAGCTGTAGCTTAGAACAAAAAAAAAAAATTAAAGCAAGGCAATCCTTGTTTATTTAATGGACTTTTTAAAATTACCTCATCCATTTGTAGTACATGTTCTGAGATTATTATCTCAACTTCTGGATTTCCAGAAGATGGCCCTTATAGATAACCCTAAAGTTTCTAGGGCTAAATCCTAAGAGATTCAGAGTGATTCCCTAGAACTCTGACTCACAAAACCCCACCAGATGATGTCTTTTCATGATAATAAATTAACATCAGAAAGACAGTTTCTTTTTTTTTAAGATGAGGGCTTTTTTTCATACTATGGTAAGAAGAGTTGGTACAAACATATCTCAAAAGGTTTGTGATATATTCTCCCATAAAGACATGCAGAGTCCTGGGAAAAGTAGGCTTAAACTCAGAAAGCATATGTAGTAAAGGGGTGATTCACAGCTGTTTGCTTATAGTTCATATCACTTTTTGTGGAGTCTTAGAAGTGCTTCCCAGGTACAGTTTATCTTTCCATTGGACTCCTTATAGAGCCCTGAGACTGCTTTTTCTCAACTTATCTAGTTTGTTCTAAGCTCCCATTGCAGACATTGATGCTAGTCCTAATGTTCTGGTGATATTACTAAGACACTGATGACCAGACCTTTCAAAGTTTATTCCCCACTGTTCAAAGGGACTGGGAGGAAGGGGAGGGTTGGAAGAGACCCCACCAAGCAATTCTCTTTCAGGTACTTGACTGGAATTGCCCTTTCCTGGTTCACTCTTGCAATTTCCAGTTTTGAAACTAGCTTGCTTCTTTATAGAAGACCTATGAGTCACCCAGTCATGGGTCATGGGACAAAGGCCAGTCCCAATACATTTCCTGTCTATCTCATTTCATCCCAACTATGATCATAAGCATCCTTCCCAGTTGATTAACAGCACTAACTGAACTTAATTTAATGCCTTTGATTGATTAATTCAACAGAGATATCTGGGCCACGTTCACACCTAGCTCATACCTCTAATTGATTCATTCAATCATGAATCCCAGGCACTTTATAATTATTGAAGCAGAGTTATGGCACACCCCTCTTACACATTTAACAAACATAAGTTTGTCTAAATGTTCAATGGGATGTGACTGGCACGTTTAGAAATCTCCCTTCTGTTGTATTAATGATTGTTGCCTTCGGTCAGTTTACTAGGATGTGTTATGTGGGTGGATAGAAATTCACACTAAAATAATGGAAAGAATAATTTAAGAATATTTGAAAGAGGTAAATTCAGATTAGGAAGGAAAGTCATAGCTACATAAAATCTGAGGTGTTATTTTAGAGCCACTAGTCACTACCTTTGAAAACTCATAATAACTACTATCATTTATATAGTGCCTTAGGGTTAACAAATCATTTTACAAATATTATCCCACTTGATCCCCACAACAACTTTGTTAGTTAATAAAACCACAGATATTAGAATCATTTTACAAGCTCAGAAAGATAAAGTGACTTGCCTCTGGTCATACAGCTAAAAGCAATTGGAGGTAGTGAACATAGGTATTTCCTGACCTCAGTTTTAATATTGAATATGAACTCATTAAGATTACAAAGGGACAAAGTTAATGTTCATATTTTATTTTTAAAAAATAGAATGAATTCACAACCATTTCTTTCCATACCTAAGTATATAATAGCTCAAATTATCACCACTTTGTTGGAAAAACAACCATCCTGGTAAGTACTCTCCCCAACCCCTTTGAATCTCTTCAATCTGTTTCTAAGGTGCCTCCCTCCCTATATCTACCTCAAAGTAATAGAGCAATTTATCCTCACAGTACCACAATACATTGTAGGTGCTATTATTAACCTCATTTTACAGTTGAGAAAAATTAAATCAGAAATGACTTTGCTAAAGTCACATAGCTGGTATCTGAAGATGTATTTGAACTCAGATCTTGCTGACTTCAGGCTTAACACTCTATTTACAAGGTTACCAAGCTAAGCATATCCACTAAGAAATCCCAGTTCTAGCTTTACATGGATTGTGTTCATTCTTGGGGAAATTTTACTTCCAAAGAGTGGGATTAATTTATTTCTGTTTCTTTTATTACCCCCTTGAAATTCTGGGGAGAGGGGGGGAGAGGAATTGCTTAGAGAAAGCTTATTTGGCTCATGTCTAAATTGTTCCTAAAAGGGAGTAAAAAAGTTTTCAATGTACCAAGTATCAGGTGGTTTTATGCATACACATACACACATTTAAAACACACAAAAAGACAAATCTTGTAAGAATGCATTGATGAAGACTTAAAATATGAACCCATAATTCCTATTGTTGATACTTGAAACAAAACATGTTTTGTAGGATGACTAAATAACCATTTCACCTCCATTCTGCACTATCCAAACAATTCCCTCAAAATCTATTTCTTCTAACAAGCCAGGACATTCTCCTCTCAGTGATCATTTTCTCCATAAAAGATGTAGTTGCAAACAATTTTTTTCTGTTTTTAGTCAGTTTTAATTGTGGGACTAAGGAGCTTTTTTTTTTTTTTTTTTTTTTTTGAACTCTAAAGATAGTCCAGAAAAGTCCATCTGAAAATCACTTTTTGTTCACCTTTTCTCACAGAATGAAATACAAGTAGAAGAAAACAGGGGTCCAATGTCTGAGCTCAGACTTGCCTTACTAGAATATGTGCCCTTTGTCAAGTGAGAGCAGGTACCATGACTGCATAAGAAATACAAGAAAGGCTTGCACATTTGATGAACACAGAGCTAGTGACAGAAACTAGTTTTTCTTTCTGAAGTCTGCTTAATGGGCTGTTCTTTTGGGTTCAGGCACCAATCCTCTTTAATACAGACTCCCTTTTCCCCTCCTATTATGAGTGGATGAGAAGATAACCAAAGAATTTCTTTGTCATTCCAAAATCCTTCAGCTCTGAGTAGATCTGTCCCCAGAAGCAATTAGAAAATCTCACTTCAATTCAAAATGGGCTCCAAAGTGTGCAGGGGATTTGTGGATAGGGAGTGGAAATATTATCTCCATTAATGTATGCATTATAGCCTGCTCACACCTACCATGAGTTGGTCCATTGAGCTGTACTTAATTTTTATTCTATAGAGAATAAAGCATTCTGTAACTAACAGCCATGCAACATGGGCAAAATATTGATATTTTTCAAAGTGAGCCTTCATTTTACAGAAAAGTTTGGGGTAATTAAGGAGCTCTGCAATTTCCTTTAGGCAATCTAGCCCATTATACTCTACCTGTTCAATTCTGTACCCAACTCAAGTCTAGAGAAGTTTTGTTTTTTTAAGACAATTTTGTGCTTATTGAAAAAACTTTTATTCAAATATTCTCCCCCCACTTTTTTTTAAAACACATGATCATAGTTCTCACTGGAAATTTTGCTCTTTACAAAGCTACTTCTTTAGTATACGTTGACTGTTTAAGCTTAAGTGTTGACCTAAAATAAATGTATTTTAAAATTAGATTTTTTTTAAGCTAAGAAAACAAACAGCCTGCTGTGTTCACTGAGATGCAATCTACTCTTCAAGACAATCAAGTAAGTTGTTGATGAATAACTAAGAGAAAATAAATACCAATTTAAAAAAAAAGTTAAAGTTGAAGTATACAGGTCTGCTCACACTGATCACAATGAAAACCATACAGAGCTGCATCCCAAACCCAAAATGTGCAAGAGGTAGGTATTTCTTTGAGATCTCTCATTCCCTTTTGAAGTTGATTTTCCTCTAAACATCTAAGGACTTACTTTGCATTCTTGCGTGGCAATGCCTTTGTTGATAACTTTTCAGTAATTCTATTATAGCAAATCACAGGGTTGTCAAATCTTCAAGGATCAGAAGATCATGAGTTGACAAGTAGCAGATGCATATAAAGAAATTCTAAATAATGTACATTCATTCCCCATGTGGCACTCCAGAGAATACCTATAACTTACTAATCACAAAAGCAGCCACATAGTAACAAAGAAAAGAGTAAACTATAATATTTACCATTTCTACCTCTTATTTGGTGAAGAATCAAAGAATTTTAAAGGATAAAAAAAAACAACCTCAGGTTTTAGACAAGATGTTTCTGTTTAAGGACAGAAGTTTCAGTTAAAGTGTAATATAACTGTGATGCCACTAAGCACAATGAGAGCTGCAGGCACACAAAACATTTTCCTTGTAATACCACTACTGTAGGCAGATTTGAAACACTATAGCTTCTTCAGGCTATAATTATAATTGTTTGTTGCTTCTGTGGTTTCAAAGATAATAGAAGTTGTTCATAAAATTTACACAACACTGATGTGCTGCCTATAAAATATGAACTTGTCACGTGCAAAATATTCCATTACCTATTTTTCATAGAGAGAAACAGCTGAGAAACCTTTAGACCATCACATTATGAATCCAGTATTTCTTTACAAACAATTAGTGTCCAGAACCCATAGATATTCCAAAATATTCCATGCAATTTGGTTAGGAAAAATTCCTCAAGAACTCAGAATCTATGGCAAACACTTGGAATCCATAGCAAATACATTGAACATTGTAGACTGTATTATAGTATTAGCATTCAGCACAGCTGAAGCGCAGAAGAAGAAAAGTACATAGATGTATAAGGAGATAAAAGGCTTTCTGAGAAGAGAAAGAGATTCCAAACTCAACTCTAGATGGTTTCTTGCCCCTTTTATAATAGATTCTCCTCCCAGGTCTTTTAAGATAAATGCTGGCATCTAGTGCTTTCTACAGTGAAACCCAAAGTATATCAGTTAACTGTTGAATTGATATATTAAAAGCAACATTTTCATCTAGTCAGCCAGAACACAAGTTTTTGTCATTGGGAAGCAGAACACTTGAGTATCTTACTCATTAACTGATAATTGTTGATTGCCAGTTTTGCTGAATGTCTTAGTTCAAAGTAAGAATGGTGAAATCAATGCTCCACCTGACAAATTTTCTAGGTAGTTAATTTTATTTTTTCTTAAGGAATGCAAGGACTTCCTTTTTTGCAGCTGATCTAGCTTCCACAAGAATATCTGCACAGAATGTTGATATGGCAGCTATCTTTGGAAATCCAAGGTAGTTTTTGCAGGGACTGTCAGCATTAACATCTCTATTCTAGCTGGGATTTCCATAGTTGAAATACCCAGTCACCATACTATCTTTCATTAATAATTGGGAAAACAGAGTTTGCTTCATTTCATGGATAAAAATGAAAGAAATAATATAACATTTAAGCAACCAGAATCAAGGTAATGTTCATTTCCCTTTTCCTTTAACATATCAAAACTTAAAAAAAAAAATTTAACTGATCTTCATTTTCAAGTAATATTAACATAATTATAGATGTTTATTCTAAAAGGCTTCCATTGAAGGATATAAGTAAATAGTAACCTTGCCTGACAACATAAAATTGCCTGGGAAATAGTATCAACCTTATTTTACAGACCAGAATGCACTGGGGGGAAAACCTGGGTGCTAAGCAATTTGACTAAGGCTATTCTGAGATTCATGTCTATGACACAGATCTAAACGACAGATTCTTTGAGTGTTGAATCCTTTAACCCTAAACAATGTAATTCCTTTTAGAACATTTGCAGCTCTTATAAACATTTTCCTTTAAGGCAACAACTGTCTTCTGTTGATCTTAAAATTAATAACTGGTGCTTCTGTGAGTTATGAAGATGAAGGTAGTGATTAAATTTATCACAGATATGAAATGTTAGGACTGAGAAGAAAT
Organism: Myrmecobius fasciatus; assembly: GCA_023553655.1. Taxonomy (NCBI): domain Eukaryota; kingdom Metazoa; phylum Chordata; class Mammalia; order Dasyuromorphia; family Myrmecobiidae; genus Myrmecobius; species Myrmecobius fasciatus. The sequence continues at coordinate 560,676 of JAJPUD010000714.1, forward strand.
ATAATAAGATTAAACTATCCCAATCTTGAGGAATTTAGAACAATTTATTTGGTGCTCAGATAATTAATTTCATGTTAGTGTTGACCATAATTCACAAATAACATTTCACATTTTTTCCTTTTCAAACCTATAGTTTCCACCCAATCTACCTCACAGAGATGTATATTTTAATTTAAAGAGGTACACATATAAGAGACTTTTGAAAATGAATTATTAGTTAGAAAGTGGCCAATTGTGATATGAGTGTCATAGAACATTTTTGCACCATAAAAATGGGAAGGGTTTAGAGAAGCATGAGAAGAAAACATGTGAACTAATGCAAAGTGAATTAGAACAAGCCCAAAAATATTCACAATATCTTTGTTGTTTAGTTGTTTTTCAATTGAGCCCCACACTTTGTGACTTTATTTGGGGTTTTCTTGGCAAAAATACTGGAATAATTGACTATTTCCTTTTTCGGTGCATTTTACAAATGAGGGAACAGAGGCAAACATAGCTAAGTGACTTGCTCAGGGTCACAGAGCTAATAAAATATCTGAGTCTGGATTTGAACTCATCTACCTGACTCAAACCCCAGAGCTCTATCTATTGTACCATCTATCTGCCCCTAGTTGCTTAATAAACATATTTCATAAATAATAGGTGTTTGATACAAGGTTGGTGAAGGAATGTTAACAAATTATTCTCTGTTTATGAAATAAGGATTCTGGACATTAGGAAAATCTAAAAGAAAAGGAGCATTTTTTTTTCCTTTAAATTTCCTGCATTTTTTTCTCAATAGAAAAGTGTCATTATTCTAATAGATTCTTACCTGATTGCTTTCAATATCTGAAGAAATAGAATCTTTGAAGTGAAGATGAGGGTAGTACCAACATTTCCAATCTTATGCTCCTCAATATATGGGCACATGCCATTCTCTCTTGTTCCAAAAGCCACTCCAGCATAAATTATGTGGCGTTACAATTGAGCTGGATGGAACCACTTGTTCAAGCTGATGTTTTGGCAAGTGATTTCTTCCTGGAGTGCTGTCAGGATTTTCCTGGCCCTGAAAAAATGGGCAACATTTCCTCAGATCTTACATTTCACTCCTTACGTATTTTCAATACCAAAGTTGTTCTGAAGGCAGCCATTCACTACAGAAACAACTCAGGCACCATGCACACATATTTTCTCACAAAGGCTACCATTTTATACATACACTTACTTGGCAGCCTTGCTGTGTCCACTGACCTCATAGGAATTAGAGTAGGAAGGGACCTAAGAGATCATCAACTCCATCCCCCTCAGCTGAATATTGAAAGAAATTGAGAGAAAAATTGAGCTGCAATGTAACATAATGGAATTAGCAATGGATCTGAATTTGAATCTCAGTTCTACTATTGTCTTATCAAGTCTCTCTGAGTCTGTTACCTCATCTGCCAAAAGGGGGGTTGTTTCTTACATTCCATTACTTAGAAAAAAATTGAAAGGCTGAATTTTATGAAATCATAAGATGTTGGAAATAAAATGGGCCTAAAAAATATTTTAGTCCAACCTCCTCATTTCACAGATCAAAAAAGTAAGCCAAGAAAAAGAAAATTACTTTCCTAAGTTCATGTCAACATAGAATAATATTGGTCATAATGATTTTCAAATTTATGGAAATTGAAGAATGGAGAAATTAAGTGACTTGTCTCAGTTCACAAAGGTTGTTGACCCAGGATTTAAATTTAGATCTTCTGACTCCAAAAACAATTTCTATCTCAACGAGATAATTCAGGGGTAAAATAAAGTCTATAGAGTCAACAGTAATTCCTATATAGCTGAATTATTCTTCCAGTTGTCTATTTGGTAGTATGCACTTTTCTTTGAGCATACTCTAAGAGTCTTGTATACATAGCATCTGCCTTCTATTTCCTACATTTCCCATCTTGAATCCCAATGTTAGCTGTGAAACACTGTATCATTCTTATATCTTCCTCGGCAAAGAATCAAATTTTAAAAGTCCTTCACAATCTGGCTCCAGTCTAACTTCCCAGGATAATTTCTTATTCCTCCAATTAATGCTTCATTTCTAGTAAATGATTCAATCAAGCAAAAAAAAAAAAGAAAAAAAAACATTCATTAATACCTACTATGTGCTAAGCACTGGTGATATGAATGAAAGAATGAAATAATCCCAAATCTGAAGTCAATCAACAAACATTTATTAAGCACTTGGGATATGACAGGCACCTTATTAGGTCCTGGAGACAGCATACAAAGAAAGGAGATATGTATGTCTATGTGTGTAAACACATATACATGTTAGTATGTACATATTATGCATATATATAATATATTATATTTTATATATATAAAATATGTATACAATATATATTATATTCATTATAATTATATTATATTATATAAAATATTATAATTATATATATAATATAATATAATATAATATATTATATATGTGCCTGTACATATATATACTTATGTTACATATATATGCACATATCTACATGTATGTATATATGGACTAGCATGTGTGGATTAGATAAGGAAAGGTTCCATATATAAGATAGTTAATAAGCCATGACTCAAAGGAAGAAAAGCATTCTATGAAGCTGGAATAAGGAAGGAAATCCTTCAAAGTAGATGGAATAGCTACTATAAAAGGACAGCAAGATTGGAAATATATTATTGAACGTAAGAGCAAAGATAAAGCTAGATGGACTGGATCACAGAGCAGTAGAAGGAGCAGCATTCAAAGAAAGCATTCCAAACAGGTTGGAATGAGTTCGTAGAAAGTAATAATAATAATAATATTTATATAGGACTTAGTATGTACCAGGCACTATAATAAAAGCTTCACAATTATTATTTTATTTGATATTCACAACAACTGTAGAAGATAGAAGTTATTATTACCCCCATTTAGGCAAACAGTGATTAAGTGACTTGTCCAGAGTCCCACAGCTAATACCTAAGACCAGACATTAATTCAGGTCTTCCAGTCTCCAGACCCTAGCACTCAATTCACTGCCCTAACAAAGGAGTTTATACTTTATGTTAGAGTTAGGAAAGCATCACTGGAATTGACTGAGAATGGAAGTTCCATCATCAAAAAATGAGTGTATTTGCTAATCCCCATCCCCTTAACATAGGCTGCCTTCTTGGTCTCTCTCCTGAAATCCCTAAATCCTTTATAGATTTAAAACAAGTGCCCCTTGCCACAAAAGGAGGGAAGGCCACCAGTGTATGATAGGAAAGAACATGAGATTCAGAGTCTGAGAATCTGAGCTCTCACCTTAGCTCGGCAATGTATATGCCTATTTGTTCTTAAATAAGTAATTTTACTTTTATGAGCCTCAAAATTTGAGCATCTGTTAGGTCCCTTCCAACTCTTAATTTATGGTGAACTCTGCTGCCAGAAATTTGACTGAGGATCAACAGTCATGAGGAAATTAACAGCATCACAAAAACTGTGACATGGCTAAAATTGCTACAATGACAGCACAAATGTCATGGGAAAGTTATGGATACATAACTGGATATATGGACATACTGTATAACTTACAGTTCTCTGGGGGTGAGAAGGGAAGTAGTGTTGGTACATAGGTAAAAGACTCAAAAATGTCATAGAGCAATATCTTTCACCAATATCTTTCACCTCTCCTCATACAGCAATAAAGTGAAAATAAAACATTTCCATTTTTATGGTTCCCTATGCATAGGATTTTGTAAGGTTGATATATAGCTTGCATAAGATAATTGGGAAATAACAATTAAAGAAACCAAGTTTATCTGAGGATTTTTTCTGAACAATGCTACTAAATAGACATTTCCAGATGTACCTACTGATGCAACTTTGCAGAAATCACTTCACCTCCTTCAGACCGTTTTCTGAAGTGTAAAATGAAGTACTTGTACTGATCAGAAGCTCTTACTTTATTTGTATTTGTGTGTTGTGGACTTCTTTGGCAGTCTAGTAAAGCCAGGGACTTCTCAGGATAATAGAATAAGCTTCTTGAGGTCAGGGACTGTCTCCTTTTTGCTTATTCTCCGTACTTATCATAGTGCCTGGCATATAGTAAACACAAGTGCTTTATTTCCTTCTTTCCTTCTCAGAATGTTTTAAAGGGATAACATAAAATGCATAAGATTATAAAGGAAATGATTTCTATTGAAATAGTTCTCAAAATATATTTTAAAACAAGTTAACAGGCCCTAGTTAAAATATCTCTATGGTCATTTCTGGCCCTAATAGTCTATGGTTCTGAAAGGTTGAATTTTTATTCATTACCATAGGAAATGCACAAGGTTAAATTCAGGTGTCACTTTCTACAGGAAATTTTTCCTCAACTCCCTATTTTTTTATGGTCTCTTCCTCAATTTATTTTTCTAAACGTATATTCCCAGCGGAATATAAGCACCTTGAAGATAGGGGCTGTTTTTATTTTGTCTTCATATATCATTAGTTCTTACAATACTGTTTTACACAAAATAGGTGTTTAACAAATACTTTAATTAAATGGTAGTAAAGCTATATGCATATGTATGTGCATACTTATATATGTATTCACACAGTGCTTTGAAAGATTAAAAAGTAAAATAATGTACATAGTATCATTTGATACATAATATGGATTACACAACATATAATAGATGACCACAGCAAGTAATGATGTCTGGACATATGAAAATAAAAGGAAACCTGGGTATGACAGTCCAAATATCACATTTAAATTCAATAGTTTCTATAAAATCCCTATTGTTATCAACTGATGAAACCAGGGTGTTTTAAAAGAAAAGGGTATTTTTTTCTAATATCTTTGGGAGGCTTTTTTAATTCTGTTCTCTGAAAACTCATGAATATGAGCAAATGACTAAAGTCAAAGGTCAAGTGATTTTGCTGAATCATGGTGAACAAATCTTACTTGAAATGTTAGTAAACAAAATCTTCCCAATATCTTTAAGATAATTTTTGTGAGCAATAAGGCATTAATGCAAGAGATATTTTCTATTTGAATAGCCACCTTAATAACAACATTTTCAAACATTGTTCAAAGTAGCTACAAAAAAAGGGTTATTTCTAAAAGTAAATATGTTTTATTTGAATTACTAAAGGAAAACACTGCAGAGATCTTGTAAAGCACGATAATTTAAACATCTCAGTTTTTTAAAAAAAGAGAAAAATCTTTAAACTTATTTGGTTTTTTATATCAGCAATTACTTTTTTCCGTTTTTGTAGTTAAAAACCATCCCCCCACAAAAAGGTTTTGGTTTTTTTTTAATCTAACTTTCCATGTACTGACTATCCTTTTCCTTTACTATTATTTTATTCCTAAAATCAATATAATATCAATAAAAATTATCCCTTGTTTCTAAGTGAAAAGTATTTTGCAATAGGCCACATATGGTTACTCCCTACTGACACTACCTTCTTACCCCAGCAATCCTTAGGACATAGCTAACTGATAAATTTGTTTGAAGCTGCCAACACATCTCTTCTCTAGATTGGGTTTTTAGGATTACAGATCTAATGCTAGACAGGACCAGAAAGATCATAGAGCCTAAGTCCTTAATTTTACAGATGAGGAAACAGGTTCAGAAAGATTACATGACTAACCCATCTAGAGAAGAGGCAAAATCCAGCATTCTTTCTACTGACTAGGAGCCCCATGCAATTTGCCTCTTTATTTAAGTTAGGTTTTTGTTTTTTTTTTTAATTTTGAGATTTTTTTTAAACTGGCAAACTTTCTATAGCCAGACTTCTTTCCTCCATGTAGCAATTTGATCCTTTTATAGAAGAGGTAGGTGACATTCAAGATAAAGTCACTAAAGAAGGCTTTTCTTTTTATCTTGGCAACTCTTCCCTGGTCATATCATCTCACCCTTCCTAAATGTTGCGTGCTTTCACAATAACAACAAAAAATCCTGTGTGCACAGGAGGAAAATGAAGAAAAGGATTCACATTAACAATTAAAAGGGGAAATGACAAGTTATCAATCAATCTTAGCCCTTCTGCTTTAGGGAACTTAGCTTTCTTAGCTGCCTCTTCCTTCCTGATTGCCCATTTCAGTCTAATTTTATCATATGAATTAGCTGATCCACTCTTTTAGATTGGCTATTTATCCAGTTCTGATTCATTAGCCAGGAGATTTGATCTAATAAGGTTGATGATATTTAAACCTTTCTATTGTTTGCTTTGCCAACCTTTAATTCTACGTGAGAGATCCCAGAAAATATGGCAACCACTCCCTGTTTCCATTCGTTCTTCTCTCCCTACTCTGCACCCTTGATATGCTTTGCAAACTTTAAAGTACTATGTTATTGTCAGTTATTCTTACATATTATTATTATCCTGATTTATTTACTGAAGAATTTTTTCTAGCTGGATTGCAATGGTTAACACTTTCTTTGGCAATAAAATTTCCCCGGTCATGTTGCTCATGAGTAGGACCATCTCCTTCTCTGAAGATGTGGTCCCAGACCATATAGATAGATTTTCTTTGTCCTCTTCCATGAGCTTCATATCCACCATACAATTTCTCCCTCCATCTGACTTTCTACTCTACGTCTATCTAACATTGTACTCCCTACCAGGTTTTCTAAAATCTTGATTCATTGACAGAGCTGATCAACCCCATAGGATCTGAAAGGACACAGGGATTCTGAGGTTAGAAAGAAAATAGGAAGAAAAAACTAGCATTTTTAAAAAATAAAATCCATATACACCTAACCCATTTTCCTTTCTTCACAGACTTCAGAATACAGCCTCAGAATTTTTGATGTAATGATTTGGTTGGCCATAGCTACAGTATAAATCATGTTCCTTTAACTCCTCAACACTTTGTGTGTGTATGTGTGTGTGTGTGTGTATCTGCTTGCTTATTGTTTTCTTCATTAGATTTCGAGCTTCTTGTGAGTAGGGATTGTTTTACCTTTTTGTATTCCTAGAGCTTAGCATAGAGCCTGACACATAGTAGACACTTCATAAATGCTTATAGACAGATTAATCCTCAATGTCTTAAGCCCAAATAACTCACATTTATATAATGCTTTATGACTTTAAATCCCTTTACACATTGTCTCTTTTGATCTCTTTGAGGATAGGTAATGCAAGTAATCCAGCAGAAGTTGAAAGAAGTCATATGATACACCCAAGATTATAATTAAGGAGCTGCTGAAACTGGTCTCAAAAGTTAGACTTTCTAAATGAAAGTCCAGAGCACAATAAACTTTTTTTGGGGGAAAAAAGTCATTCTAGATTAAATAAAGGAAAGGTTATATTTAGGTCATAAAATATTTCCAATGCAAATATTTGTTAAAAGGTAAAGAAAATTTAATACAAAGTGTTTTGTTACTTCAAAAAACCATCCCTTTAGTATACCTTGCTTCTTTTCTACTCTTTCTTTTTGATTTATTAATAGGCTTTAATATCTGTCATATTAAAACTGCTTTTGGACATTCATTTATACTGCATTTGAAAAACCATTCCAAAGAAGTCAAGGCTAGAGCCAGTATAAATGTCTATTTCCTGGGAATGGCAAGCCTAGACAATTGAGAGTACAATCTACCACTTACTGTACAATACTACACTGGCTTTTCACTTTAAGTCCTTTCCATAGCCTATAAAGCCCTTTACTTAGAGGGAAGAAGACCATGGAAAGCTCCTTCTAAAACAACATTTTTGATTCTTCAGTAATTGATGCTGAAGGCCCAGGCAGCTGGCACCCTTCCACAGGGGACTGAGAATACCACTTCTGCTATGTGGCAAGTCTCCTCCAGCAGCAGATGTCTAGTTGCTGTTGTTCAGGTCTCCCATACTACCAAGCCACCTGTACAACATATTTAATATAGAGCAACGATTCTGTTGCTACTTATGAAAGTTTTTTTTAATTGTGCTCTGAAATCCTGCAAATCTTAGGTTATTTTTTAAAATGTAAATTTAGACTTTGCAATAATTTCCCCCCTCAAGTGTAACTGGAAATAAGTTACCTTTTACAACCTCAGAGCAAGATAAGGAAAAATTCACTTTTTTTTTTCTTTACATCATTATAACAATTAAAATATGTTGGGATTTCCAAAGAACAACTGTGGTGAATTGCAAAACAAAGAAATTCAACTTAACTGCCACTAAATTGTTTGCCCCTATGTTCCTCTCATACTTCCAAAGTTTAAACATATTTAACATTCCTCTATCCGAACTTTCTATTGTGGGTACTATCCTCTGAAATTATTCTAGGGGAAGCATTCTGACGGCCTTTGTAGCTAAAGCAACACTTACAGTACCATTGTCTCTGTTTAGTTTAAAAATGAGGTCGATAATGATAATGTTCCTCCGTGAGATGATCTTCTACTTTTTAATGATCCCTGTAGTTTTCCCCTACATAAATGACTAAATCCTTACAGAATCTCTGTCTTGATTAGCACTCCTGCTAGTAAAATTTCACATACTAAATCAGCACCAGCTGTAGCAAGCAAGAAAGAAAAAGGCAAGTGTAAATGTTCCATATGCCCTACCAAATTGGCATCTGTGTCAGTAACCCTGTTTTTTTTTAAGCTATTGTATACATACATTCTCTTAAGTGTTTTGCTCACAGAATATTGCTAGCAAAAATTTTCTCTGTTGGCACATCAATGAAAGAGTCTGTCCTTCTCATCAGAAATCCACCATGCCACAGTTCCATTTCTTTCCTTGCATCTTCACCTACTCTACCTGAAGGTTCAATCCCTGTGAGCTGCTTCAAGTTTAGCATACCTTCATTTTGACATCTGTTCCCTGTAAGGCGACATGACAGTACTCATATAGAGCTTCTTTACATTTTGATTTTAGTTGTTAGTAACACCCTAAGAAAGCCAGAGAGACTCTAGCCTGATGCTGCTTGACAAGTAGAAATCGGAAACAAAAGCTCAAATCAGATCTTCTGAAAGACAACAGGGGGGAGTGTTTGTGGGACTGACATCTCTACTTCCATATTATCTTTAAATGATGACATGTGTGCTTCAGTAAATGCATCCTAAATGCTACTCCTGGATGGCTAGGGAAAGTTAATCATTTAAAGCTCCAATAAAATATTAAAAATTAGTAAATGTAGTTCTTTGGTGGGAGTAATTTCCTAATCAAAACAAACTGCTACCCTATATATTAAAATATAGCATATAATAATCCATGTACAAGATACATTGGGAGAAAAGATACTATAGAGTATAAGCATTTGCCTCCTAAATGAAGATACTTTTAAAAACACCTTCTTCTAGTTGTCATTTGAAGTGATGTTAACATGACAATGTGTATGGAAATACAGACGGTCCTGTATGATCTTAGGCAAGTCACAAACTCTGAGCTTTGGCTTTCTTGTCAGTGTTGGCATTAGGAAATTTTGAATATCCTTTCCCGGTCTGAAATGTTATGACTTTATGAATCTAGAGATTATAATATTTCAGTGTTTTAATGAAGCCATGGTGTTAATATATATCATCTTAGTATAAATACTATTCTGATAGCAACTCATCTATACATTCCTATCTTGTGACATTCTTGGCCTAATAAATCTTCCATAAAGTATCAGCCCAACCTGCTCTTGGTCTTTTAATATTTTATAGGTATTGGTAAAGCACATGGTCTATCCATCTGTTATCTCTCCCTTTCTCTATGTACCAGCCCCTCTTCTTCCAGGAATTCATGTCTTTGATGATACTTTTTATGTCATTACATGTGTACAAATCATGCTAAGTTGCAGCATTTATACCAATCAAGTCATGTTGCCATTTGGGTCATCTATAACTGATACCCAGTTTTCATTTAAGCACTGCTACCTAAAAAAAAATTGGATGCTTATGCATCCAATTCCAAATTCAACTATTCTCTAGACTACCTCCAAGAGAAAAAAAAAAGAGGTTTTTGTGAAGTACTTACTAAAATACAGGTAAAGCCCAAGTAAAAACATAACCTTACCTACCAGCTTTATAATCTTGGCAAAATAGAAAATTAAGTTATTCCAGTATGACCTGTTCTTGAATGAAGTAAGCATTTATTCAAGCACTTCTATGCACAAGGCACAGTGAATACAAATAGAAAAACAGAACAATCCTTGCTCTTAAGGAGCTCACATTCTAATTGTGGGGAATAACACAAATGGAAGGGGTTCAGAAGAAAAGGCCCCATGGTCTTTAAAGTACAGCATCAAATCAGATAGCAATGCCTCTTCTTTGATATCATTTCTATTCACATAACCACATCAGTTACAGGTGTTGAATCATTTGATAGCACCATGGATTGTGATGAAAAGAACTTTCTTTTCTGGATCTTTAATAAATGTTTCTCTAGCACCTGTAGAAGTTGGAAGGTTTCAACTCTGCAGGAGTTGCTTACCAGGGTAATAGCTGTGGGCATTAAGCAGCAACTTAAAGCTCTTGGGTTCATGGTCCTGAGCAGTCTCTGTCAGAATCCAAAAGGAGAAAGTTGCCAAAGTGGTGGTAATAGTTTGATATGCCTGGTAGTTGCTTATCTCTTCTGTCTTTTCCTAAGGATGCTCTCCCACTTTAGCTAGGCTGTCTTGCTTGCTCTGTGGGTGGCAGTTGAGTGGATAGCTGGCCCTCCTCGGGGGCTGGTTGATTTGAACTCTTAGTGATTACAGCTTACTTTTATAGATGTTCACTAGCATTTTAATTATAGGTTCTAATATTCTTATAGGAATCTAAGTCAAATTAGCTGGTCTACAGTTTCATAACTCAAATCTTTTTAATAAAGCAATATAATTCTTGATCTTTGGACCACCTCTCCCATTTTTTCACAGTTTTTTTTCTCCAAAGATCATAAATCACATCTTAGCCAAGTTTGTTCTATCCTTTCAAGCCAAAAAATATTTTTTTCCTTAGCAAAGTCTGTCCTCATATTTTCATCAAGGATACCATCAATTCATTCATAGATCATTCTTATAAAGATGATATAGAGATTAAAAAGCAGGCAAATGGTTCCATCATTTCTAATGTCTCCTAGTTTTCTCTATGTTACTATGTGTATGCACCCACATCATTAGAAGATTAGTGTTCACTTCCCACTTCTCAGATAGGCTAAAATGACAGGAAAAAATAATCATAAATGTTGGAGGGAATGTGGAAAAACTGGGATACTAAAACATTGTTGGTGGAGTTGAAAACTGATCTAGTTGTTCTGGATAGCAATTTGGAACTATACCCAAAGGGCTATCAAACTGTGCATACCCTTTGATCCAGCAGTGCCTCTACTGGGCCTATATCCCAAAGAGATCATCAAAAAAGGGAAAAGGACCCACATATGCAAAAATGTTTGTATCATGTGGTGGCAAGGAACTGGAAACTGGGTGAATGCCCATCAGTTGGAGAATGGCTAAATAAATTATGGTATATGAATATAATAGAAAAATTATTATTCTATAAGAAATGATAAGCAGGCTGGTTTCAGAAAGGCCTGGAGAGACTTGCAAGAACTGATGCTGAATGAAGTGAGTAGAATTAAGAGAACATTGTACACAGCAATAACAAAATTATGTGATGATCAATTGTGATGGACTTGATTCTTTTCAATAATGAAGTGATTCAGGGCAATTCCAATAGTCTTGTGATGAAGAGAGTCATCTACGTCCAGAGAAAGGATTGTGGAAATTGAATGTGGATTACAACATAGTATTTTCACCTTTTGTTGTTGTTTTTGTTTGCTTTTTTCTTTCTTTCTCATTTTTTTCTGATTTTTCTTGTACAGCATGATAAATGTGGAAATATGTTTGGAAGAATTGCACATGTTTAACCTATATTGAATTACTTATTGTCTGGGGGAGGGGAGAGATGGAGAAAAATTTGGAACACAAAATTTTGCAAGGGTGAATGTTGAAAACTATCTTTACATGTATTTTGTTCATAAACTTTCTATTCTTTAGGAACCATCTTTCCTCTTTCAGAAATTTTGAAAACTGATCTCTAAGAGTCTTTAACATTATTTTGTTTCCAGTATGAATTTCTTTTGGATACAGAAACAGTTGGCTGTGCTAGATGAAGTGCTGGATTTTGAGTGGGAAGACCTAAACTCAAATTCTTCCTCACTAACACTTGAGCTGTGTGACCCTGGGCAAGTTACTTAGCTTAGTGTCTTGATCTTTAAAATAAAGATGATGATATCAGCTACCTCACATGGTAAAGACCAAGTGAGATAATATGTAAAGCATTTTGCAAAGCACTATATAAATATTGTATATTTGGTCAGATCTAGTGATTCTGCCAATTTATTGTTGTATATTTAATCATCATTTCTTTTAATGGTACATTTTGTGCATAAATTGATGGAATTCAAGAAAGGTAGTTCCATTATTATTGCTGATAATAACACAAATACCAAAATATCTGTTCCATTTACCATTGTCCTTCTCTTAATTTGATCTACATAATTACCTTGTGATAATTTGGCTCACCTGGGCTTCATAGCATATTCTTTACCAGCTTATTTTCTCTTCTATTTTCTGCATGTTTTGTGAGGCAATATTATTGGCAATTTTTCTCTAGAGTATTTCATAAACAAGCTATTTCTCCAAGCCAGTTTTACCCTTAGCTGTCATGTCTCTTCTTGGCAAAAAGATCAATATTTGAAGAAGTGGATTCTGAACTCCTTTGGCCTCTTCATTGTGGTGATTGTTTTGCATATTTAATTTATAAGTAATGGTGATAGTTACACTTAATGTGTTTACTTTACCCACTTCCCATCTTTTGGAGTTAATAATCCCATTATAAAATGAAACAATAAGAAGAATGAAAAAGTTGCAGTTAATTGGAGGGAAGTCTCATAAATTTCCTTGCAGAAACATTTAAAGAAGTAGAGAAATTCTGTCAATATCTTTAGAAGATACTGTAATTTAACATCTTTCTTGATATGCAGCAACTGCAAAATGAAAGTGGACACAGTAGAGAACAATAAAAACTATATTTGGTAACATGATTTGGGATTAAGAAATGGATGAAGAGAAACACTTAGAAACTTCTCAGAAGCCTGTCTGCCATGAATATTTTAGAGAGTTGGAAGGCACTGGATCTGGCAAGTACTGAAAAATATTACACACAAAAATGAAATTGAATATATCTTAACTTAGAGGAAATGCCTGACTAATGCTATGAGTCATTTTACAACCAGTTGTCTTTGTGCAGTGTGACCATAGATTGTTTAGAGCAAAGATCAGAGTTCCAGCTAGAACAAAGAATATAGCACCTCAACTGAACCTCCTTAAGTAAATTATTGAATTTATTATTTTTTTTTATTTTCATGATTTATGGCCAAAAACTGCATCAGCTAAACAGCTAAACTTGTGGTGATAGTCACCACTTCATTTAGATAGACTGTGCCTACAGTTTGAGAACTAGCCTATCAATGGCATTTCGGTTTGATTAAAAAACAATCTTCTAGAACTCTGGTTCCATTAACATAGCCTTAGAGACTCCAGAGTCATTGTTATGATAAGGGTGTCAAGAATAAAATGTTATAGAGGTAAGGCTTCACATAGTTGGAAATATTTAAATGTTTTGTAACAGGATAATCTTGAATAATCAGCCATCTTATTTTCCAATAGTAGGGGAAAGGGAAGGAAATAAGCATTAATATAGTATACTCTATATGTCAGACACTATGCTAAGCTGCCAAGCTCTCTTTACAAATATTATCTCATTTGATCCCATTATTTTCCTGATTTTTTCACTTAAGGAAATCGAGGTAAATAGAGCTTAAATAACTTGTCCAGAATCACACAGCTAGTAAAAGCTTTTGAACTTAGGTCTTCAGGTTTCAAAGCCCTATTTACAGTGCCACCAGACACCTCTAGCTAAATAAGAATATCATTGTTGTTTTGTCATTTTAATTGTGTAGGATTTTCTGTGACTCTTTTTAAGGCTTTTCTTGACAAAAATACTGTGATGAAGATTTGCCATTTCCTTCTCTAGCCCATTTTACATATGAGTAAACTGAGGCTAACAGCATTATGTGACTTGCTCACACAGCTAGTATCTGAGGACAGATTTGACTCAAGTCTTCCTGACTCCTTCATGGGCATTCTATGTACTATGCCATCTGTTTACCAGCCTCAAGAATATCTTTAGGCTTTACTAAATAGAAGGTTAACCTTGGCAGAAGAAAATAGAGAAAAATGAAAGCTCTTTTCTTTTTTTCTAAGTTGTAGAGTTCACCTAGAAATAGCCTATATTCTCTCCCCACCCCAGAATATCATGTTAATTTTAGTAATGATTATTTGATCTGATATATGCAATTTTTTAAAGGAAGAATTTTAGTTCTTAAACTCCTCAGTTACTCAGGCTCCTAGTAAGGAAACAGACATACTGGCAAAATGGTCATTTTAGCAGGGCCTTGCAAATAGTACTAGAAAATTTAATTTGAACTATCCAAAAATGGAATGGGCCATCTTTTAAGCTGTTGAGTTTCTCATCATAAGAGGATGTTAAGAATGATCTGTTATATTACTGTGTTATGCCCCAAGTTTTTAAGCCTTTATTCTTCAGTGATTAATTTGCAAACCTATTCTAATATAATTTACCAATAATGGATAAGAAAATTTTGAAGATGCATGAAGTGGTATTTAAGTGCTATCTATGTAAATCTCAGCATTAATCTGTGTGCTGAAATACAAATACAAAAGTTGAGATAGTTTCTGACAAGATGATCTGAATTCAAGTATGATTGAGGAACAAACGAACAAGCCTTATCATATGACTAGGAAAGGGAATAAGCATTTAAGCACCTATACAAAAAGCTTTAGAAATATTCCACCTGATCCTCTCAACAACTCTGAAAGGTAGATGCTATAATCCCCATTTTACAGATAAGGAAACTAAGGCAAATTGACTTGCTCAAAATTATACAATTCTAAATTTGCAATTTAAACTCATGACTTTCAGGCCTAGTGCACTATCATGCTACCAAGCTGGTGCAAGTGGAATTAGATTTTTATAGAAGAAACAGCAAAAGAGAAGGAATACTAGATTTAGACTCATAGTACATAAGCCTAAATCCTGAATTTGCTAATTCCTATTGTTCATTCTTTATTTTCCAAGAGAATAAAATCACCAAGAGAAATGAAATCATGGGGCAATGTCTTGCAAATGAATTGGATTTAAGTGAAGGAGACTTGTATGAAGTCATCAGCCTTACTCTCTTTTCCAGAGTCAATACATTTTCATTACAAAACAAAAGTCAGGACAACTGGCAAAGACTTGGGATGCAATGGATGACCATGACATCTCTAATGCCTTTCTAAGTCTAAGTGCCCAATGGGTCCTGCTTCAGCTACCTTCATGTTCCTCAGAACAAATTGTTCTCATCTACTCTTTCCACCTGGGAAGTTTTCAAATGCATGGGTTAGATACACATACCCCCAATCCATTAATGGATTTGAAATCTGTCAGTTATCTTCAACCTTATTTAGTCTGTCTACTAATGTGGTTTTATGTGGATATAGCTGCTGTGCATGCTACAGTTTTTGGAGCCACAAGTGAGAGTTGAGTGACAGGTAGATACCAAAGGTAGATAAGCCAGGCTGAGAAGGGCTCAGTAAGCTCACATACCCCATTTAGTACTACTTATTTCTTATATTAAGATAGAGAAACACCTTAACCTCCTTAGTGTGATTTCCTTATATATAAAACAAAGTAGTTGAATTACATTCATAACATAATTATATTTCCTCTAATCTGTTAAGGCCTCTTCCAATTCTAAATGATCCTACACTGTGGGTCATACTCTCTGGATGACATACCTTAGTAACATATGATAGGGCTTCTTAAACTTTTTCCACTCGAGATCCCTTTTTGCCCAAGAAATTTTTACATGACCCCAGGTATGTAGGCATATAAAATAGGTATACAAATCAAACATTTACTGATAATAAATCATAATTTTGCAAAAAAAAGTATTTAATTAGGCAATCCCATATGGGGTTACAACCTACATTTTAAGACACTTTGCCATAGGAGACAGAACATTCAACTTATAGTCTTGCCTCAGAATTCTATGACCCTGGATAAGTCATGTAATCTCTCTCAATCTCAGTTTCCTCATCTGTAAAATGTGGGTGAAAATAAGAACATCTACCTCTCAGAGCTGCTGAGAGAATCAAATGAGATAATATATGTGAAGTTCTTTGCAAATTTTAAAATCTATTATGAAAAGCTATTGCTTCACCTTACTCTCAGTTTGTTTCCTGAACTTTGAGGTAGGTAGAATAAATTGGGCTTCCACTTCTGACTCTAATTATGAGAAAAATAAAAGAAGCAAGCTCTTATCACTTACATTCTTAATAAACAGATGACACATGTATCTCTCCTGATAAATAGATATAATTATCTATGTACATGTGTGTGTATATATACATATACATAACACAATTAGAGAAAAAGTCACATATATCATAAAGGTTAAATTGACAATAAAACAGTAAGTATTCCTTAAATGATTACTGTTTCCCAAGAACTGTGAGAAGTGCAAGGGATACCAAAAAAAAAAAAAAAAAAAAGCAAAAATTGTTCCTGCTTTCACAGAGCTTAAAATCTAATGAGGGAATCAGTATATGCATAAATTAATCCATGCAAAATAAATACAGAAAAAATGGAAGGTAGACTTAATGGGGAAGGCACCAGAGGATACAATCATTTCCAAGCTGCAGTCATCTGGTAAGGCTTCATGGAGCAGATCAGATACAGAATAACGTTTACATGCATGTTATCTCCCAAGGATGATACTTAGGATTGCTATCTCTGTGTGCAGGCAGGCATGGTTACAATAACTGATCGAGGAACAGACGCTCCCACACAGCAGGGCAAGCATTGTAAAATGTATCTTGGATTTGAGATTGTAGCTCCTATTTGTGACTCTTGCTTCTTAGATCATAATCTCACATTGTTAGAGCTAAAAGGAACCTTAACTATCACCTTTTTAAACCTCCTCCTGCCAACATGGAATCCAAAACAACTCATCCAAGGGTAACTAGTAAGCTATAGAGATGGGAATTGAACCAAGTTTTTCTGACCCTTGGTAACATACCATTCTTTTTCCTCTCAAGTCTACCTCATTCCACAGATGTTATCCACATTTGTCTATAGTAATTGTTTCTTAAAAGTTATTCTCCAGAATGTTTTCTAACCATACCTTTGCCATTTGTCATTGTTCCATTTCATCTCACCATGGGACAACTGTTTAGAGATCCAGTTTTCATCCATTTTCCACATATATACAGTCTATAACAGTTGTTATATCAATTATTATCTCAATGAGGACTATGTTTCAGGTTCCCTTTATTAACAAGCCTATCTTTCTACTTCATGTCCAGTTTTGCTCACAGGTGATGCTCCTTAAACTACATGTGCCATCTGTGATAGATTGAGGTCACATAGGCATATTCAAGGTGGAAAGCACCCACAATTTTATTTTGCTATTAAGTTTGATGAAATCTTGCACCATCCTCTTTAAATTTCCTTAAGGATATGCCAACCTGATTTTGGTTCCTAGTATCTAATCCATTTTCTAAGTATAATGTTGTATAGTTTTTGTCAAAATAGCAGAAAGTAGTGTCAGTTTTCAGGCATATAGAGAAATCTTGGCTATGGATGGTATTTCTCAAGTGCAGGCTACTACATCATCTCAATCTTTGTCACGTTTACTGTCGCCAGCAAAGAAGTTATCATTCATTGTTCACATGTGGTATTGTGGGTTCTTCAAAGACACGGTCAAATTACAAACATTTCCTTGTTTACTGTTGCAAAATAAAAAATTTTATGTTTTTATTTCCAGAGATGACTCTGTTTTCTAGATTTATGAAAATATATTCACACCAGATTCAAATGCCTCTACTGAATTTACTAATCTATGTACATGTCATGTCCCTGTCTTCAACTATGTCCCTTCTTATTCCCTCTACTTTCCACAAGGCCTATAGACACTTAATGAATTGTTGAAAATCTACTAAGGGCATAATTATGTTTCTGACTACCCAGGTTCCTAATCTCAGACTTATCCTTGATTCTCCCTCTCATTCACTTTCCATATCTTACTACTACTAATAAAATAATAAGCATTTATATAGCACCTACTATGTCAGGGTCTATGCTAAGCACTTTGCAAATTTATCATTTGATTCTCACAATAGTTTTGAGAGGTAAATGAAATTGCCACCTACACTTTACAATTGAGGAAACTAGAGCAAATAGATTAAGGTCACACAAATGGTAAATTCAGAGTTCAGTTCAGACCTAGCACTCTACCCTCAGGACCACTTAGCTGCCTACTTAGAGAAACTAGCAGAAGAAATGTAAAGCAAAGATGAAGACAGTTTAGATAGGTTGAGAAAAGAATACCAGTGAAACCTCTGAATGGAAAGAAATGCAGGTTTTCAGTTCAGTACAGAGACTCAGCATAAGATGAGACATCTAGATGATAAAATACATAAACTGATGGGCCTAGAGTCAGGAAGATCCAAATCCAAATCTTGTCTCAGACATTTATTAAGTGCATGAGATCAAATCTCTTAACCTCTGTTTGTCTCAGTTTTCTCATCAGTAAAATGGGAGTCTAGAAGTGTTGTGAGGATCAAATAAGATAATAATTGTAAAGCATTTACAGTGGTACCTGGCACATAGAGATACTAGCTAAACATTAGCTTTTGTCATCTATATAAAAGAGAGATAAAGGCCCAAGAGTGAATGAGATTACCAAGGGAGAGATTTGTAGAGAGAAAAGACTGAGGTAAAAACCTTTGGGAGTGTGGTGAAAGGAAGAATGGAAGAAGCAGAACATAGGGAACCAAGAAAGAGGTAGGTATGCTAAGAATCAGGAAAGGGCAAGATTATAGAAGAAAAGGGACGATATTGTATAACAAGAAGAGATGATCAACAGTCAGTTGTTACAGAAATTGGGTTTCTGTAAGAAAGAAAGACTAAGACAGAGAAAAGTTCACTGGGCTCAGCCATTGAGAGGATCCAAAAGAAAATTTTCTTTTCTTTTTTACTTAACAGTATTTTTTTCTCTCCCTCCCCTCATTCTTTCCTAAGACAAAAAGCAATCTGATATGAGTTCTATGTGTACAATCATGTTAAATAATATTTCTACATTAGTCATGTTGTGAAATAAGCAGCAGAATAAATGGAGAAAACCATGAGAAAGAAAGAAACAAACAAAAAAAGTGACAGTAATACTGTTTGATCTGCATCCAGACTCCATAATTCTTTCTCTGGATGGGGTCATCATTATGAGTCCATTGGAATTGTCTTGGCTCATTGTCTTGCTGAGAAGAGGTAAATCTATCATAGTTGATCATTACACAATGTTGATGTTACAATGTTCTCCTAGTTCTGCTCACTTCACTCAGCATCAGCCCATGTAAGTCCAGATTTTTCAGAAATTCACCTACTTATCTTTCCTGATAAAACAGTAATATTCCCTCATATTCATATAACACAATTTATTCAGCCATTCCCAATTGATGGCATCCCCTCAGTTTCCAATTCTTTGCCACCACAAAAAGGGCTGCTATAAAATTTTTGTACATTGAGGTCTTTCCCCCTTTTCATGATCTCTTTGGGATACAAAACTACTAGTGGTATTCCTGGATCTAAGGATAAACACAATTTGATTGCCCTTTGGGCATTATTACAAATTCCTCTCCAGAATGACTCTATGAGTTCACAATTCCATCACCAATGCTTCCAGTTAATGTTTCAGCTTTTCCACATCTTCTCCAACATTTATGACTTTCTTTTTCTGTCATATTAGCTAATCTAATAGGTGAGAACGTAGCCCAAATTTGTTTTAATTTGCATTTCTCTAATCAATAGTGTTTTAGAACATTTTTTCATATTATTATAAATGATTTTATTTTCTTCATCTGAAAACTACCTGTTCATATCATTTGACCATTTATCAGTTGGGGAATGACTTGTATTCTGATAAATTTGATTCAGTTCTTTATATGATTTTTAAAATGAGAACTTTATCACAGAAAAACTGGCTGTAAAAAGTGTTTCCTATCTTTCTGATTCCCTTCTAATCTTAACTACATTGGTTTTGTTCATGCAAAAAAAATTAATGTAACATAATCAAACTTACCCATTTTGTATTTTATGATTATTATCTCATTTAGTCATAAATTATTTTCTTCTCCACAGATTTTTACAGGTAAATAGAGTGCTACAATCTCTGATGTCAGGAAGATCCAAGTTCAAATTTGACATCAGACATTTATTAACTGTGTAACCCTGGTCAAATCACCTAATCCTGCTTGCCTCAGTTCCTCATCTGTAAAATGAGCTGGAGAAGAAATGGCAAATTATTCCAGTATTGTTGCCAAGAAAATCCCAAATGGAGTCACAAAAAGTCAAACATGATTGAAATGACTAAACAAAAACATTTTCAAGAGTTTTCAATAGTCTTGTCCATCTACTTCCTCCATTCTCTTTCATTTTCTCCTATATTTATTCTTTTACCCACACTATGATCTTATACTCCTAGATTGCTCCCTGATATTCTGATCTATAAACCTTGCTATGACCTCCCCTTATTTCTTACCCAGTTCTGGCCACTTCTGTAAAGCCCTCTCCTTGAGGCTGAAGTCCCTGATGTACTCAGTCTTTCACCATTTCCTTTTTACTGACACTTAACCCTGAATAATTCCTCCCATCTGCCTCTTCTACTGCTACTCCAGGTTGCTCAGTGCCATCGAACTTAGAATCAGAGTTAAGCAAGATGAAAACTTAGAGGGCATTAAGTCCAATTTTCTCATTTTAAATGTGAGAAAATTTAGGCAGATAGAGGCTAGTGAACATTGCATCATTATACAGCTAGTGAACATCTGAGGTAGGACTCAAGTTCAGATCTTCCTGATTTGAATGGTGTCCTCTACACTATGCAGTAAAGTCTAGCTCCCTCATTTTAGAGGTGACCTACAGAGGCGTGAAGTGACATACACAAAGTCACTTAGCTAACAAGTGGCTGATGCAGAATTGGAAATCCAAATCTTCCTGACTACAATATTTGCCTCTAGTAATAAGAAAAAAAAATCACAAAATTATACTGTCTTGTCACATTACAAATTTATTTTATCTAACTTCAACTAAGCTTTTACTGTTACACAGCAATCATTTTTTAATCTCTCATTGATTCTTTCCTGCTCCTAACAAAAGTTGGTCAAAATCTATTGCCTCCTCAAGTCCTCATTTCAACTTCTACCCTTGTCACCTGTCCCACTTTAGAAGATCTCTACTCCAACTTTACAAAAACATACACACAACCAAATACAAACACCCCAGCCCATCTGAAGTAAACTCTTACACATAATCTCCTCCACTCCTTTAACCTCTTAATGTCTCCTAATTCAGAAAACATTTATTAAACACTTACTATGTACAAGGGACTATTCTTCCCAATCTCCTTCCTCCTTCCACGACTTCATGATGTCTTTCCTAAATCTCACTAATAAGATGATATCTCTTTCCCTGTCTCCTTTCCATGAATTTAATTCTCTCCTGGCATAGTTATCTTTGTCATTCCTATACATTTAGTGACAAATTCCTTAAGTGGGCCTTTGTGATATCTATCCTTGCATACATAGGGATTAATACGATGACCAGTTCACAAAAAAGCAGTTAATTATTGTTTGTTGAGACAATGGACAAAATTTATTAGTGGTCAACTTTGATCTTGAAAATGATTGCTAGAGTGAAATGTCTGAAATTCTGCAACATTCTCTCAATCTTATACATCATTGACCTAAAAAAAAGTGTATATACCAGTGAAAATTCCCTCAAAAGACAAAACAAGAATAAGTCTTTCTACCTCTCTTATCCTTCAAATGGTATTTCCAAGGACCACATTTAGGAGGACCAGATATATTGATTGTGTCAATTAAGATAAAACTACATTTTATATTTTAACTAAATTTACTATAAATCATATACATTTGAATGCACTTAAATACAAATAATTTAAAACAGACATTATCATTTTATCTTGAAATAAAATTTTTCACCCTGATATCTCTACTATGCAATAAGTGTACTGTGACAGTTGACAAAAGCTTGGTCCTTTGAGGTAGTCTTCTATTCCAGTGCTTCTCTTACATCACTATCTCCAGAACTTCCTCTCAGTGACCTCACTAGCCAATACCAGACCCAATCAATTTTCTTGTCACCCTTTATCTTGTAATCTCCTCTTTACCCTCCCACATTACACATCCTTTTCTAGTTTATATTTTGGAAATGGTAATGAAATTAAGGCTATCATTGTTTCTTGAAAGCATATATCAATTAACTACCCTATAAATTCCCAACCTCCTGAACACCTTTTCCTAGCCAATCCTTTCTTATACATATTGACTTTCTCTATTAGACTATAAGTTCACTAAATGTTGCATTCTCACTGCCTAGCATGGTACCTGAATATAATAAGCACTTAATAAATGTTTTCATTTTATCCTTAATGTAAGATACTTTGAATTACAGCTCTTAGAACTAGAAGAGACCTAAAATAATGATGATAATAATAATAATAATAATAATAATAATAATAATAATAATTTAACTCAATCTCTTAACCTCAGGCATGAAAAGTATTATTCTTATTTACAGAGTTTTGGGGAAGGGGTATGAAATGATGAAGTGGGGGGGAGAGAAGGTCCAGAGCTTTGATTTCATTAATTGGGAACTCCAGTGTGTAAACTCCCTAGATCTCTCTTGGGTTGCATTTACACCTAGTGTGTCCTTTGGGAAAACCATATAGTAAGAAGATGTCTTTAAAATTCCCCTCTAAGGCCAGGTGGCCCTAAAACAAGTTTTGTTTCGGGGTGGGGGGTGTTGTCTGTTTGTTTTTTGTTTGTTTACTTTTTTTTCTTTCCCATTCTATGTATAGAGAATAGAATCTTCATCCTGGGTCAAGAATGAAAGCCACAGAAATCCGAGAATCTGAATTCAGGCCAGGTTTGGTAGCCAACATAGCACTGATATACTGAAGAGCAAGTAAAGGCCATAAAATTTCCATAATCTGGACATAAACTTGGTGGGACCAATGTTATGCAAGAACCCAGCTTTCAAGATTTTGCCACCATACTTCAATTGCCTTCTCATTCTAAAATTTCTTTCAGTATCTTGGACCTTCTTACTGTAGAACATTGCTCCACCTCCCTCTCATATGAATGAATTTCTCCTAGGTTCTCCTAGGCCAGTCATATTTCATTCTTCATTCCCCTTCTATTATTGGATAGTCACTATTTCCAACCCTTCCCTTTGCTTCCTTTTCTGCCTTCTTTGTTCCTTGTCTTCTACATCAGAATGTAAGCTCCTTGAAAGCAGATTGTCTTTTTTGAGGCTATTGTGTTGGTGGCCTGTTATCTATTAATGCAGCTCTTCAGTCCTAGGACTTACAGACTTAAGCAGTTGAGATATTAAATGACTGGCCCATGGTGACAGTCCTAATATGTAACAAAAGTGAGATTTTAACCTAGGCTTTCCTAATTCCATCATCAACCATCTATCTCTTATACCATGTTAAGGATCTCTTTACAGATCAGGTAATACAAAGATGAGTGAAAATCATTATTCTCCAGGCCCTACTTCCTAAATTTTCTCTACAATATCAAATAAACCTGTTTACCCAAAAATTCATTCTTGGGGCAAGGTTTTTCAAATGTGACAAGCTGTCTCCCCACCCACATTGGCTGGTTTCTCCCAGAACATCCATTTTAAGAAGAAAGCTTAAGCCAGCCATATTCTCACTCCTCTCCAAGATGCATTTCTGATACCCTCACTTTCTCTACAATACCCTCACCTCCTTTTAGATTTTTTTATCTGTTATCCTTCCCCATTAGGATGCAAATTCTTTAAAGGCAGGGATTGTCTTCCTTTATACTTAATATTTGTATTACTAGCAATTAGCTCAGTGCCTAGCATGAAGCAATTTTTAAATAATTGATTATTTTGTTTTTATTTTGCCACTCCTTTCCAATATTTTGGTTCTGTTTCTGTGGCCTATGAAGGATCATGTACCATGAGCTCAATTAAAGAAACCCAAGCCACCTTCAAGACAGCAAATCTTCCCATCAATCAATGAACAAGCATCTATTAAGTCTTTACCATTTGACAAGCACTATACTAGGTACCAAAGGAACAAACACAAAGAATAAAATAATCCCAATTTTCAAGGGGATTACATATTAATGGGGAAGACAACAAGTACATAACATGTATGAGGATATAATCATTTCCCAATGAACAGTCAATGTGAATAAAAATACAGCTATACCCGGATTAGTGCAAATAATGAATCCTGTGAAGTGGTTGCATTATTCAAATTCTCATTGCATATTTCCATTAAGCTGGAGCCAATGACCACATTTTACATAATTTTAACCTCAAATAATGTGAATCTAAATACATGCAACTACTTCATGAGACTCATTATTCACAGTAATTGGGCCCTAACTGTGGAAAGAAGTATTCAGGACTTCACCATGTTTCCATAGTAAGAAATGATCTTTCCTTCTTTGGAAGCTATGCAGGGCTCTTTACCTTTCATATACTGCATTCTACAATGTGGTTATTTGTGTGTATCCAGAGGTTAGTTAGCTAACTACAGCCCATGGCTTTCCCCCCCCCCAAAAAACTTTGTTATCTAAGGACAATTTTTACATTTTTAAATATAATAAAACTTTACTTCAAAAAGTAAAAACTATCCTTAGCATAAAGGCAATATAAAACCTTTCTTGAAGCCTAGTTTGCCAAACCTTGTCACATGCTATAATCTTCCAAAAAGACTAAAAACTCCATGAGAGTTGGGAGCAGGATTTAAATCCTGCCTAAGATGCTTATTAGCTGTGTGGCTCTAGATAAATCTTAAGTCATAACCTTTCTGACCCCAAGTGTCTCCATCTAAAATGAGTGTTTGATATGTTAAATAATAACTAATGATAGGCAGTTTAAATTTTGCCAAGCATTTCACTTATATTATGGGCCTAGATCCTGGCATCAGACATTTTATTAGCTTTGTGACCATGCTCAAGTCATTTAACATTTTTTGGTTCAGTTTTTCATCTATAAAATGAGCTGAAGGAAATGGCAAGCCACTCCAGTATAATGAAAAACCCAAATGGGATCACAATGAGCCAAACATGACAAACAAATAATCATCAACAACAACAAAATGACATATTATCTCATTTGTTCCTCACAACAATCCTAGGAAGTAGATGTCATTATTGTTTCCATTTTACAGATGAGGAAACTGAGGAAAGTAGCACTTAAGTGATTGGTACAGGGTCACACAGCTAGTAAGTATCTAAGGCTATATTTGAAATCAAATTTCCTAACTCCAGGTTACCTAGAGTTGCCTTTAAAGTACTTTCCAGACCTAAACTTAATGCTTCCAGGATTCTATAACCTTATAAAGATTCAGTTCCATAAATTTTAGGCCTTCAAAATTAGCATGCCATTTCTAACATCTCACTACTTTTTCCTACTAGCTCCAAAAATTGGCAAAACAGAGTCCAAGGTTTCTTTGTGAGTTGGATGGGCTGGGGTGGGGTGGGGGGACAGACGGTGTTTAGATTTAATTCTTAACATTCTTTTCTTATAGGCTTTGTGTAGAATAACGTACATATATTAAATGGTGTTAAATCTGTCAACTCAAGTTACTATATTTAGATCAGTACATAGTATAGGATCGAGGTTTAAATGACAATTAGGGAAAATATATTCAGAACTGTCATCAGTAAATACTTTTATCCCCCTTGCCAGATAAGAATCAGAACCTGTAGAATGGCAGATAAGGAAAGGTGATTGAGGCAAAATGCTGGGGTCATTCTCCAAATAATCAGAGGTCAATGCTTAAAGAATAGTTAGGAAATGGGGTTCTAGTCATCAACAGTTATTAGCATTATTCTTTTCTCTCTTTCCCCTAGTCTGTGATTTTCATACTTAGATGTCATGTTAACCAATACAGATGTATATAATTTGAAGTCTTTACAAAGCAAGAGGATTTAACAGCCCTGCTTCAATAAGTACAAACACACACTTACCCACTATGTTTTACGCCTGCCTGCAACAAAAACAGCTGAACAGATTGTGATGAAATTCAGAGACTGACAGTCTGACAAAAAAAAATCCCTTTTTGTCTAAAATCTGGCTTCCATAGGTTTTGCAAATCTAAATATTTGATTTTGCACTGGAAGAGGAGCCAGTCTTATGTACAATTTATGAAATAAATGTGTAGATACATGTTTTAAAATCCCCAAATTTTGTCAAAACATACTGTCCGACTTTGGTGGTGGGTTTTTGTATTTTTTTTTTAAAATATGGCTTGGGTGTGTTTTCCCCATGGCTTCGAAGGCTTTAGCTATATTTATCTAATAACCACTCTTTGCAAACCAGGGTTTCAATAGTACTTTAACAGTAGTTTCAGTGTTGAAATGCCCTTTGCTCAGCAGGGAGCGTTAAGCCTTGCTGTATTATACTTCCAAGACGCTTGCGATCTGGAGTTGGGAGATAGAATATTTTCTTTGAAGTTCGCCTTTCACAACACACTGGGATGCAAACAAGCTCCCGCTACTCAGTAGTCAAACAATCCTGGCACCCAGGGACCAAGACTAAATAGTGCACCAAATTTTCTAATTATGTCTTTGAGATATTTACTCCATGAGGTGAGGTGAAAGCAGATTCTAATCAATATAAGACTTCTTGTCTAAACAGGACATCTGAGCTTTGCAGTATTCTGTTTGTCAACTCAGCAACCCAGTGATGTCACCATCATAGTAAAAATATCTCAATCGATGAAAAACTCGGAGGAATCTAGGATAAGTCCTCATAGACAATTCCCCCCATTCCTTCAAGTTTATGTTTCTTAATGGACCAAAAAAAAAAAATCACATATGAACAAGTGAAGTTCAAGGTTACAGAACATACATTCTTGTTCTTTGCCCACATTATTATATTGACTTATGGAGCCTATTTAGTCCTAACAGTTTAATTGGCCTCTCTATTGTAATGAAATCTTTTAATGGAGGTTTTTTTTTTTTTAATCCAGTTTGGAGGTTAAATTCAATTCAATAAACACATATGAAGGCTTGTGATAAGTCAGACCCTGGAAAAACAAAGAACAAGGAAGTCTCCCGGTCCTCAAGGAGCATCATTTTACTGAGAGGTAGGTTCAAAAACAGAATGTGCAGTAAAGGTAAAGGAAAACTGCCAGCACAGCATAACACATGTAAGAGAGAATTCAGCAATTACTAAGCACCTAGTATGTGCCAGTTACTGAACTAGATGCTCAGAATACAAGGACAAAATTGAAAATCCCATCTCTGAAGGGACTTATTTGTGGGGGTGGAAGGGTCACTTCATGGACCCAGATAATTAAATTCAGTGCATAGATACACACACATACATATATAGAATATGTATATGTATATGCATATATATATATATATATATATATATATATATATATATATATATATATATATATATAAAATACAATGCAGTGAAGTGGGAGGAACATTAACAATTGAAATAATCAGGTAAAAGCAAGATGATTTCAGAGAGGCCTGGAGAGACTTACATGAACTGATGCTGAGTGAAATGAGCAGAACCAGGAGATCATTATACACGGCAACAACAGTACTATATGACGATCAATTCTGATGGACATGGCTCTCTTCAACAATGAAATGTTTCAAACCACCTCCAATTGTTCACTGAAGAAAGCCATATACACCCAGAGAGAGGGATGCGAAATGTGGACCACAACATAACATTCTCATACTCCTTGATTGATGTTTGCTTACATTGTGTTTCCTTTATCTGATATATCGTTTGTGTAGATAAGATTTTTCTTGCACACCAATGATAAGTTTGGAAATATGTATACATATATTCAATTTGCCAATATTTTAACATAATTAACATGTAGTGGATATCCTGCCGTCTAGGGGAGGGGTGGGGAGTTGGGGGGAAAAATTTGTAACGGAAAGCTATGTAAGGGTTATTGTTGAAGAATTACCCATACATATGTTATGCAAATAAAATAAAAATTAAAAAAAAAAGAATAATGTAGAGAGATTTATACTGATTGATAGTATAGTTGGGTGGTACAGAAACTGGTTGAATAATCAGACACAAGTACATTGATTAATGGTTCATTATGAACTTATAAGAAGGTTTTTAATAGATTGATTCTTAATCCTAAAAAAAAAAAAAAAGAAATAATCAGGTAAAGATTCTTGAAGGAGGTGACTGGCATCTGAATTAAGCTTTAAAAGATCATAGTTCTAAGAGATGGAGGGAGAATATTGCAACACATACAAAAGCAAGGAAAGGAGAAATAAGGTTCGCGAGACTGCTAGCCATTGATTTTACAACACTGGCTGAAGATTAAACAAATGAGAACTACAAATCAGAAACCAATAACAAAGGCATTATGCATGAAGTCCTAGGCTTGGAGTTAGAATGATTTAGGTTAAAACTCTGCTGTTGATACTTACTGGCTGGATAACCAGGGTGAGTTATTGAATCTCCCTTAACTTTAGTTTCCTCATCTGTAAAATGGGAATCATAACAGCACTCACTTCACATAATAACCATTTTTCATTTGCATACATGAGATAATGTATATAAAGTACTTTGTAAACATTGCAAATGTCAATTATTGCTATCTTGTAGGAAAAACTATAAGGCTCTGAAAACTTAAGACGGTGGAGAATACAGATATTTTTTATTTTTAATGTTCCCTGTCAACTAAAGATCAAAAAAAGTCTACAGAAGATATGAATTCACAAAGTTTTCCGGTACCTGAGTGACACAGATGTTAATGTTTACATTTTAGACAAGGAGAAACTTAGAGACTAAAGCAATTTGTTCTTTGTCTCTCACAGGGAATTAGTGACTCAGAAAGGAAGCTGAAAACTCTTTTCTGTAACAATTGCTGAGACAGAAGCACCAGAACATTTTTGACCAAAGTTTTTCCCTCTCAAAACCTGGTGATACTAATCTAGAAGATACTTTGGAAGCTTGACAAATCTGATTCCTTGCTGTCTCCCTACCTTATAATTTTTGGACACAGGCCAAAGGTGGCAATATGTTATTTTGACCTTGATTTTAAAGCAGAAGAAAGAAATGTCATCAGCTAAATTTGGTTCAAAGGACACAGGAGTATGAAATAGGTAACTAGCAAAAAGCAGTTATAAGGAGACAGAAGCCACTCAAAGGTTGTTTAGGAAAGTATATTAGGCCAAAATAAAAACTACTAGAAACACATTAGGAGAAATGACACATTAGGAATACAGAATTCAAGAGTGAGTGGCACTTTAGATGAAGTTTAGAAAATTAAGTCATTGACCTGAAGTTGAAATTAATGCCAAACAAGGTGCCCCTTCTTCTGAAGTAATGAATATTCTTCAAACAGCAAGGGAGCACTGACTGCTGTTTGATGCTGATGACATTGAAAATTTAGGAGAACAAAAATTCCATCATTTTTCATTTGTATGCAAATGTGCCTGTTCCAGAAATTAACCCCTGAACCCCATGTCAGTTCTCATCTGGAGGAATTCTCTTTGCTAGCACCACACAGTGCAGTCTTGTTGCTACCCTGGGGTCACTAGGGCTTCCCCAGTTTAGGGGAAAGGAAAAAGACCAAAGTCATAATGCCTGCTTTGTTTACCCTCATTAATGGGGGATAAAGGAGCAATAGAAGCAGAGGCATGTTGTAAAATGCACATCTCTAATGCCTGGGCCTGTGTACTAGCATAATTGAAATGCAAAATGCAGCTGTACCTCTTTTAGCTGAACAGCTATCCCTAATCACTTCTACCAGTGTTAAGGTGAACTATGGGACAATATACAAATCCTATTACTCTGCTTTTCAGCCAGGTCTTCAGCTGTTAAAAAGTTCTTTTGTTACTTCCCACCTTAGACAAATGCTACTATCTACATGTGAAGGGGAAAGGGGTGATTGAGCTTTTTTAATTGATGTGGATTTAATTATGCTAATTTAGACAGCTGTAAACCGTTTTCAGGATAGCTACATAATGGTACTAGCAAATACAGGTGTCCTTCACTGCAGGGGCTTAATATTTAACCTTAGTGGCTTTTAAAAAGGAAGAGGGAATTCAGAGCCCTGGTTAACAAGAGAGAGAGAGAGTTCTGCTTTCTAAACAATTTAAGACCCATCCAAGGAACTTCACCCCAATCCAAAATATCTCACACTGGTTCATTATTCTTTCACTTGAGAAAGGCACACAAGAACAAGAATGGAATACCCTCCTTCTCCAGAAACACCCTCTTCCTGCTTAACTGCTTAAAATTTATGTACAATTGGGTAGTCTAAAGTTTAGAGACTCGAGTGTATTTTCTGATCTATATTCATGACACTCAAGGAAAAGGTTGATTTCAGAAAGCAGCAACCTAGAAATTTGGAGTGAAAGCTTCCTTCAATTTTCTTATATGAAGAGCTATTTAAATGAAGGGAGCATTAGAAAGGAGTAGAAATAGCAACTAGAAAACAGCAACAAATAATAATAAAATGTTGTCTGGCATAGTGGAAAACCAACTTATCTCAGAATCAGGAAGGCTTGGATTTGAATCTTGCCACTGATATACTGGTGATGTGAACCTGGGGAATTCATTTAACCTCTGAATACCCCAGGCACTTCTCCAAGATCACATAAATTGAGGAATAGTTGCCAATCTACATTGCTCATGGGGTTTCCTCAGAGAGTTCTCTACACCAACAACATCACAGGTAGGGACTAAACATATAGGGCTTTTGTAGTTTAAACTACTTTATAGTCAGCTTTTCATTTGCTCTTAATAAGAAGCTGGTGAAGTGAGTAGTATTAGAATTATTGTCTCAATATTACCACAAGGAAACTGAAATTGGCCCACTGGTTGGCTACAAAGTACAGAATCTGGGGATCTAAGAGCTTGGACCAAAATGGAAGACCAACTGGTCTCATTTTCTGTCCAATATACTTTGCTTTCCTGATCCCTTCTTACTACATACAACATACAGCACAGTGCCAAAGTATTCTGAAATCACAAGTGGGAAAATAGAAGTTATTTAAAATGCAGTGTGCTGATTAATGATAAACTACATTAAAACTCTCCACTCTGATGGGTTTTGGAATTGTCTGGAGGGCTTTAAATGTCCTAATGGAGAGGATTCTACACTAAGGAAACCTATTTTCTAACTCCTTTTTTGCTGCCACTCCTTTCATGACCTTGGAAAAAATATTTCATTTTTCATGGCCTAAGTTCACTCATCTCAAAAGGAGGGAATTGGGTTAAATGAATCCATAGATCCATTCCAGCTCTAAAATTGTAGAAATTAAAATGGAAAGATGTAAGAAATATAGGAAATATAAGAAATATAGTTGGACTGTAAAACCCCCTTTACATTAAAGCATATGTAGATAACATAGCAGAAAGCTCACTAGGTGGAAGCCAGAAGACCCAGGTTTAGCATGGTGTGGTAGAAAATGCATTAGAAAGGGAGAGAGAAGGATCTGCTTTTGGATCTCAGGCTCTCATACTCATCACCTGTGTTCTTAGAATTACCTGTGTAACCCTGGGCAACCAATTAACCTCTCTGGACCTCATTTTCACATAGCTTGACATCAGAGGATTAGATTAAAGGACCTCCAGGGTCCTTTCCATCTTTGTACCTTATGTTCCTAGGGCCACAATAGATTCCTACAAGTTATGTGACCTTTGGGAAATAACTTCATTTCTCTAATTCTCTCATTATTTTTCCTTTATAAAATGAAGACAATAACCCTAGTGCTACCTTTCTCCTAGGATTATTATAAGGGTCAAATGAGATATTGTGTCAAGAGCTTTGTAATCTTACATTTCTACATAAATGTGAATTAATTATTATTGCAATAATTCTAAGAGCTGTATGATTCCTGTTTTTCTGTGGGGCTAAAAATAGAAGCAAAGCTGCTTATATAAGGCCTTTAATAAATCATACACACAGCTTAAACGTTGTTACGATATTTACAAATGGAGATTGAAATGTGGTCATATGTAACATAGTAATTGTTCTATTAATAAAGAAAATGGGTTCCATTGACACATTTTGTGGTCAGAAACTTTTCTACCAGAGAGAGGTAAAGAAAAATAACAGATACATACAAGGATATCAGAAAGGACAGTTTACAGTGACTTTTTTTAAAAATCACTAAATACATATTTCAATACTTCAAAAGAATTGTGATTTTATTAGCATGGGTACTCTGTCCTCTCATACAAACCACAAAAACTCACCTTAGGTACATTCAAAACAAATCATCATCTGGTTCCCAATCTTTTGGTGGTAACCGTTTCTAATCTTAGCTGGACTGGTTCTTCCATGATGAATATATATTGGATCAGTGCACCCATAATGAAAGACTTTTCAGCTTGATAGGACCTAGCAAACATTCTACTAGCAAAGGCTTTGAGAGCCCAGAATCACCACTGTATGAGGATGAAGCATAATAGTATGACTTTACTGAAAGATCTTTAAATATTAAATAAAATGTCAAATATTCCAGGAATATGAAATTTAGATTTTAATATCAATTTTGAGTTATCCTGAAACTTCTGTACATAAAATAAAATATTATAAATGAAGTATATATGTAACATATAATATGTACATTATACATATATATACATATATGTGTATATTGCTTTCCTATAATTTGTACAACAGATTTGCTATTGGCAAAATAATAATAACTCATTTTTGCATATCACTTTTAGATTTGCAAAGTTCTTCCCCTAAAATGACCCTATAAATTAAAGTACAGATATTAAAAGCTTCATTTTACAGATAAGGAAATAGAGATTTGGAGAGTTTAAATAACTTTAAATAGAAATAAAATTAAAACTTAGATCACAACTTCAAATATAGCATTCTTTTCACTGATCAGGTGCAGGTAATCTGGGAGACTGGGGAATATACTCCAGAAATTTGGCCCTATTCTTCTAAGGCATTGTTTATGATCCTCCAACCCAATAAGCATCAAGAGGCAACAAAGAGAAGAGGGCAATAGAAAGAACAAGGAAGAGGGAGGCACTATTGTGATAGACCCTGGGTTGTGACTGCCCAGGACCAGAAGAGGGAGCAGGGCAGTCACTCTGTGTAGCCCAGCAAGCTGAGAACCTCCATGGAAGACCACAAGGAAGTGCCCCCTCCCCCTAGTAAAGACAACCTCATATAAAGCCCCAGATGCTCTACCCTAGATACTGCCCTGTCTATTATCCTCTAAACTAGTTCTTAACTGGTAGACAGTTCAAAATTCTTCCTTCTCAGACTCTTTCCTCCTCCTTCCTCTTCTCTAGGTTTATAAAGCACTATCCCCACATCTGACCTACAGGACTGAGAAGATTCCTATTGGTAAAAGGATCCATAAATCCCTCCCAGGTTCTCCCTTCTCTCTTTTACCACCCAGTGTCATCTAGGTCTGATTAGGACATCGTTTGACATGTAGGTGAGGAACAAGAAAGAAAAAGGAGAGTAAGATAGAAAGAAAAGGGAGGGAAAGGATTAAGAAGGAGGAAGAGAGAAATGTAGGAAGGAGAGAAAAAATGCAGAGAGAGCTAAGTGAGAGAAAAAAAGAGTTTTACCTAGAGAATTTTCTCTTTCTTAATACCTTCATAACTTTCCCAACAAGCAAGGTATTCATTCATTAGACTTTAAAGACAAGTACTGTCCATTTTGTTAAAAATTAGCTTTGTTTTATAAAAAGAGCTTGAAGGAACCTCTAAGGCAGTGCTTCTTAAACTTTTTCTATTACCATCCCTTTTCACCTGAGAAATTTTTTACATGACCCTGGGTATATGAGTATATAAAATAGGTATATAAATCAAACATTTACTGATAATAAATCATAATTTCATGACCCCCCTCCACATTCAGTTTTGAGACCCCATATAGGGTCACAAACCCACAGTTTAAGAAAGCTGGGCTCTAAGGTGATTTAAAAGTAAGGAAACTGAGGCCCAAGAAACGATGTGACTAGCCCAAAGTCACTTCGATTTTAAATCAGTTCAATTCAGTTTAGCTGATTCAACATCCAGTGTCCTTTCTACTAATTCTACTACCTCTCCAGAGATTTATTAAAGAGACATCATTGGTTTGTATAATAAGACCACTTGCTGGATGGCAGTATAGATATGTCACATAACCACACTAATTGCAATATGTTGAAAAATAAAATTCAAAATGGTGGAATTGCATTTGACAGGTGAGTAATTTTAAATGGATTTTAAGCTGCAGATTAAGGACAATGGAAGATGAAGGTGTGAAAAGGCATTGGAGACATGATCTTGAAACTGAACTGGCAATATTTCAAGGTTACCTGATAAGCTGGAGGCAGATGGTGCAGTGTGGTAAAACATCTGGCACTTCAACCTTCGAGAACTGAGAAACATTCTAGAAGATGGGGAGTACAAAAGAGGAAATGTCAACTATCCTCTCTCTTTTTCTTAGAACAAACCCTTAAATTTTAACTGGTGAGATACTCTGAAAAAAACCCATATGATAGAAAAGTCACAACCACTGGTGGAATCAAGGTATCATACAGACTAAATTTCACTGCTACTTCACCAGATACTTACATATAATCTACCATTCTTAATAATAATAGCACTTTAAGATTTATAAAGCACTTTTCCCACAACTATCCAGTAATGTAAAGTAGTATTAGTATTATTGTCCCCAATTTTATAGATGAGGAAATGGAAGTTAAGAGGATAACTGAAGTACTCTGGTTCATACAACTATTAAGAATGGAAGCCAGGATATGAACACAGATCTACTAACTTTAAGTCCGGAGTTCTTGCCACTAAACCACGTTGTCAGTGAACATGCTAAACATTTTATTCCTTAAAGTATACCATGGAATATTTTAACCTCATGAGATCACAGGATGATTAGATTTAAAGGTATATGTGACCTCAAAAGTCATCTATATTTATAAGTAAGAAGAAATAATAACTTGTCCATGAAATACAGGTGGACATTTCCATTACCAGTAAATATGTACTTTATTCATTATATGCATTTTATATAATCTTCATATATATGCGTACACAAATTCAACATATTTACAGGTTTACAAAGTTTCCTATGATTTTGTCTATTTCTTTTAAGGATTTTCAATACATGGTTACTGCTGATTTCTATGAGGCTTCTAAACTAAAAAAAAACTTTTAAAACTTTTTTTAATTTAATTTTTAATTTAAAAAATTAAAATTGAATTTTAAAATGAAAAAAGGACTGTAAAAATTTTAATATTTAAAAAATTAAAAAAATTTGGACTTAAAAAAGTTTTGCCACTTGACTTTTCTCTAGTGTTTGCAACTATTAACCAATCCTTCCTCCTGGAGATTTCTCCTTTGACCTTTGCAGCACTGCTTTCTCTTGGTTCTCTTTCTATTTGCTCTTTTTCAATCATCTTTGTTGAATCATCTTCATCTTCTACCTCTACTATAGTATTTCTTCAAAGCTCTGTTCTAGACCATCTTTTCTTCTAAACTCTTTTCTTGAGAATTTCATCTTCTCCCACAGATTCAATTATTATCTATATTCATATGATACTCAAATACCTATTTTTAATTCTAATTTCTCTCCTGAATTCAAGTCCCAGATTCCTAGTTGTCAAATGGACATCTCTACCTAAATGCCTCTTTGATATCTCAATCTCAACTTCCCTTTTCTGTTTTATCCATAATATCCTCCTCCTCCAAATAAGTTGGGTCCACAATCTTAGAATCTTCCTTGGGTTTTCCCTCTGCCTCACCTCCCATATGCAACGAGTTACCAATATCTATCAATCCACATTACTTCTTACATTTCCCTTCTCATTGTCCCCTCTACTTTTCAATTTTATTTCAATATCTCTTTTAAGATCCCTTTCTTTGGAAGAAAAATTAGGAACTTTCCAAGTTGGAAGGGGGAGAGCCAACAGATGCAATTTCTTGAAATAAAAAAAAGAGGTGTCCCACTTTCTCTAGGTATCTGTAAAGAATCAAAAGGATATGGAAACATAACTAATCCATCAGTGCATGATCAGTTTTCAGATAAGACACATAGGTTCCTTGAGATGTGAAATTGTGGGAAAACTCCTTGCATCAGTTTTTTTCTAGTCAGCTTAACCTAGGTCCTTACTTGAGTCCCCAAATAATAGGTAGAGTAGTCTAGTTTCCTGGTCATGAGGGCTAGGTTCAAACCATGCAATAAGGTTTTCTCCCAATTTCCACATTTGAATGAAGTTTCTTCATAAGACAGAAATTAGACTAGATCTATAATTGGCTAGAAAAGGAACTGACCTAGCACCAGAACTGAGTCACAAGATGGAGTTGTTGTACACCCAATTTCCCAATACCATTTGCTGTTCTAATCCCCTAAAATCCCTCACTCCTCATCCTCTTCTAGTAGAATTCTAGCTCAGCTGCCACCTACAATACATAGTTTTTCTAGATCCTTCTAGTTAATAATGTTCTCTCCTTTCTGAAAATATTTTATTCCCTTCCCTCTCCTCCCCACTTGTTTGTGTACCAGTGTATTTCCTCTTCTCCACTCACTGTATTCAGTAAAATGCAAATTCCTTGAGGCCAGGGATGATTTCATTATTTTTTTTTTTTTTTTTTTTTTTTTTTTTT
>JAJPUD010000715.1:0-30066 GCA_023553655.1 Myrmecobius fasciatus
TCTAACCTGTCCAACTCCCCTTCCTTGTGCTCTGCTGCCTTACCATCTGACAGACTAAAGTCCTATCTTATAAAGCTGAATAATACAGTGTGAAGACTCTGGATTTGAGGGTCATCGTCACAGCTTCTCCCCACCTCCCCAACCCGAACTAAGTACTGTTCATATTCTAGAGGGACAGTGCCAAGCAATAGGAAAATTTAACAGTTCCTATATATAGCCCAACACTTTCCCATTCTCCAAATCATTTCTTGCCATGGGAACAAGTGTAGGTTAAATTCTGATTCTAGCTTGATGCCATGTTAATCAAAGTAACAGACCTGGGGGATCATGAAAAAGGCTGACAACACTCTTCTCTGGGGTGTTGAAAAAGGCTGCAGCCATAGAATTATATTCTCCATCTGCACAGAACAGCTATGGGATTGAAGAACAGAAAGAAAAACAAGATCTCTATTAGAATATCCTGGATAAATACAAACTTGGTATCTTTTTCAGTAATGGTAGATTGAGAATTTCTTCAGTACAAACAAATACAATGTGATCAGGTCTAACTATTTTGAAGATCAGTAAAGAAACAAGGTCTGCAAGCAGTATGTACGTACATACATGCATCTTCAATCAGGAAACAGAATGAGTCTCACATGAATATCATTAATACTTTTTGGAGGGCTTGATAAAATCTGATTCTATAACTAATTCAGTTTCATGAGGGCACATGCTTGAGTCTAGATGAGCCTAGTTTTGTAACAACTCATAAGACGTGCCAATACTAAACCCTGCTACCCTTCAATAGGGTAAAGGCAAAAACAAGAAGGCTTAAGGCAACCTGACTCCTGTGGCAGAGTTAGCCTGCTGCTGAGCACATTTACTCCACTGGTCTCACAAGTGAGAGCTAAGCATGGCCCTAGATGCTTTAAACACTTATTTTTACTACTTATAGAGTCATTATAAAAGCTTAAAGAGAAGAGCATTCAGGGTACCCATGACAGAACTATTCTAATTCCCAAACTGCCTGGTTGATGTAGTGATTTCTCATCTAAAATAAAACTAGTTCCATGATAAGAAATAAAGTGTCTTAGAGGAATGCCTTTCTGTTGGGCAAATGTTTATTTGATGGGAAAAAAATGATTGAAAAAAAAAAAAAAGAACAGTGAGAGGGAAAGTCCTTGGGAATGTCCACCTTGATAAAGGCTCTATTATAAGTCCTGACTACTTGGGGGGATGCCATCTTGGATCCATGGCTCCAGCCTCTTACCTGAAGTGGGTAAGACATGGAATTCCCTTGAAGTGGCTGGCAATCCCGAGATGAATAAATCAATACAAATGCAACTGTGGCAGTGACTGCAGCCACAAGCATGGCTTCAATCACCTGGAGGCAGGGGCGGTGTATGTACCTGTGGAATCAAAACAGCTTAAGGTAAGCCTTTCTATATCAACAACAAAATCACAGGAATTACAATTAAGAAATCATCACTTGGGGCAGCTAGGTGGCGCAGTGGTTAGAGCACCAGCCCTGAAGTCAGGAAGACCTGAGTTCAAATGTGGTCTCAGACACTTAATATTTCCTAGCTGTGTGACCCTGAGCAAGTCACTTAACCCCAATTGCCTCAGCAAAAAAAGCAAAAAAAAAAAAAAAAAAAAGAAATCATCACTTAGCTATTCAGAGAAGCATCCCTAAGGGGAACACTCTTCATAGATCACAGTCAAATCAGCCATTCAGTGGCCTGGTCCTCCTGCCCTCCCCATCCATGATCTCAAGCAAGCTAAATCTTCACATAAGCAGAGGACATATGAATATATATAATGAGTATTTAACAAAATCCAAAAGCCAAATATGGATTACTTTGGAATTATCCATATCTCTTCCTCCCTAAATTAATGAATATGCTAGGGTGTTAATTATAAGAACTCTACAGCCAAGTTCAAATATATACCACACTGTGGCAATAATCCCCTTCTCTTATCAATGGTTTTTGTTAGTTGAAGAAATTGGTGACAATATAGCAATAAACAGTAACCACATCATTCCCCTTCTCAAAGTTACAGGTTGTTTCATGTACAAACTGTGAAAGTCCCTGTGCTATACTCCTTGTCTTAATTAATGTAACAGAAGAATTTATCTTCTCATCCAAGTTTAAGCAGTCCAAAAAAGGGAAAGCATCAATAGCTTTTTAAATACAGCTAAGTGTATTTAGAGTGGCCCCAGTTATCCCTCCTGGGTTGGATTCAGGTAAATATCAGTGTCTAGATTATTCCATTTCCCATGATCTGTTATCCCTCTTCCAGCTCCCTAATTTCTCTGTATTGTTCCAGTCTAAGACATATTTCAGAACCCATGATCACATGACAAATTCTGAAATTCCTTTCTCTGTCATTCTCTATATGAACATAATAATGCAAAGAGACCTTTTACCTGATTCGAAACATTGTCAGCCAATAATTCAAGGCATTGAACACTGCTCCAAGAATACCACCTATAGTCAGAGGGAGACACGTAGGAAGAAAGGTCAGCTTTGAAATCTGAATTCCCTTGCTACCAACAAGAGCTGGTTACTCCACATTTCCCTAGTCAGGGTACCATTTCACAGAAGGGATTTAAATAGAATGAGGCAAATGGTATTTTTAAATGGTTTTTCTACTCTAGCACATTCTGAGAGAGAGATTTGTTTAATCTTCAAAATCCTTTCATTAAATGGAAGATAATTCTTAGCATACGTTAAATTTAGGTAAGGCTAAAACCATCCTCCCTCTTAGCATACAGGAGAGATTTCTATATTAAAAACAACAACCTACATTCCTCTGAATTTTAATTTTTTTTTCCATCTATGAAAGTATACATACAGCCCCAGGAACATAATAATGTAAATTCTGCTGCCACAAACATGAATAAGTACTTTAAATCCTTAAATTAGCAGCAGCTCTCCTGGAACATAAATCTCACGCATCAGGAAAATAGTGATAGCAGTCATTGTGTGTGGAAGGGCACCACTGAAAAACCAACTGGTTCATTCTTGGGTTTTTATAAAGAATCCTTAAAAGCTGCTTTACAAAGCTAAATTGTGTCTCAGATCTTGGCAGCCTCCCAACCCTGAGCACGTTGTTATTCAGGCCAAAAGACACAGAAAGATTCTCCTGAGAATTAACTGGGGCTCCAGCCATTTCAAAAGACATGTTTGGAAAGGCTCTTTGCAAAAAATTTTAACAGAAGGAGGATGGCTTTTGGTAAAAATGACAAAAAAGACAAGCAGGGGGGAAAAAAACCCAAAGCTAAATTTTTAATGAATTCAACAAAAATTTTCCTTACCTACCACACCCATGGCAATGAAGATGGGGATCTCATGGATTGTGTATACCATTTTCTGTGCAGAGAAAAGAGAAAAATAGAGTTAATTTTAAGACCTACTGGCATATACCAGTAATAATAATATAGTAGTAATTTCCAAATGCTCTCTCCCTTCTCCTACTGCAACAAATATGGAAAGCACAATTAAATCCCTACTTTTCAGTCAGTGAGATGAATCAGTTAGTATCTTTGGTGAAGCCCACAATTATGATACCTAAACTAATTGGAATATCATACATGCTCCATTTGGTCAGCATCATCTTGGAGAGAATGCTAGGAATCTACAATGAGAAAAATCCAACTCTTAATTCTAACAGTTGAAAAAACTAAGGTGCAGGCTGGGACACTGATGCATTGTTGGTGGAGCTGTGAACGGATACAGCCATTCTGGAGAACAATTTGGAGCTATGCTCAAAAAGTTATCAAACTGTGCATACCCTTTGACCCAGCAGCATTTCTATTGGGCTTATATCCCAAAGAAATCATAAAGAAAGGAAAAGGCCCCACATGTGCAAGAATGTTTGTGGCAGCCCTTTTTGTAGTGGCTAGAAACTGGAAATTGAATAGATGCCCTTCAATTGGAGAATGGCTGAATAAATTATGGTATATGAATATTATGGAATATTATTGTTCTGTAAGAAATGACCAGCAAGATGATTTCAGAGAGGCCTGGAAAGACTTACATGAACTGATGCTGAGTGAAATGAGCAGAACCAGGAGATCATTATACACGGCAACAACAGTACTATATGACAATTAATTCTGATGGACATGGCTCTCTTCAACAATGATATGTTTCAAACCACCTCCAATTGTTCACTGAAGAAAGCCATATACACCCAGAGAGAGGGATGCGAAATGTGGACCACAACATAACATTCTCATACTCCTTGATTGATGTTTGCTTACACTGTGTTTCCTTTATCTGATATATCGTTTGTGTAGTTAAGATTTTTCTTGCACAACAATGATAAGTTTGGAAATATGTATACATATATTCGATTTGCCAATATTTTAACATAATTAACATGTAGTGGATATCCTGCCATCTAGGGAAGGGGTGGGGAAGTTGGGGGGGGAAAAATTTGTAACGGAAAGCTATGTAAGGGTTATTGTTGAAGAATTACCCACACATATGTTATGCAAATAAAATAAAATTAAAAAAAAAAAAAGAAAAGAAAAAACTAAGGTGCAGACAAACTGCTGAACTTTTCCTTGGACACCACCTAAACAGTGGGAGAACTGTGATAAATGCCAGGTTGCCTACCCCTCATTCATAGTGCTCTTTTTTACTGCACTGGTGGGTGACAACTGAATCCCACTAGGACTAGATTTCACACAAAGGAATGCTTTACTTCCAGAGTTAAATTTTTAAAAATCCAAAATCTCAAAACTGGAGGCTCCTGCTATCCAGTGGCCTTAGGAGGGAAGGACACAGGATGTGTAATTGAAATTTTACATATTAATGGTTACCTCAGTGTCAAATCTTCCAAAATTGATGAGACCGGGGCTAGAGAGATCCCATATGTTTCCATGGTAAATGCTTAGAACAAAATTCAGGGTAAATGTGGAAATCATGGAGGCAAAGAACTGTGGGATAAACAGAAAAAGAGATGTTGCTAAGAAACAATACTTCAAACAAAGCAGGCTACTCTCTTGTGTCCAACAAATAAACAAAGTATTTCTAATTAAAGAGCTAAGTGGATAAGATCAAGAAGAAAGCAAATCCCAGGAGTTGTTTATTTAAACAAGGTGAGGTCAAAAGGAATTTTGTCACTTCTATTCTAGTCAGGGAGGCTTCTTAGAGCTGTTGCTTCAGAAGCTATCTAAAGAAATGAGAGAGGTCCCTAGTGAATTGAGCAAGGAGGTACTTTCTTTCTAGGCACAGGATGTGGCTTGAGAGAGGGCTCAGAAACAAGCACCTGAAGATTACATAAAAGCTATGTATAGGAGTCTTGGGACAGCAGAAAAACGAAGGGTCGGGTAAGTGGGAGACAAGTGTTTAAAGTGGGCTGCCGAAGGATCCTGAAGCTAATTGTGGTTCTTGTACCTAAACCAAAGTTACTTTAGGAGATACATGACCTAGTCAAGGTAATGGGAAGAAGAAATATGAAAATTATAACAACTGACTAGAAAGCAAACAAGGTTGAGACCTGATGAAAAAAAGAGACAACTCTAAAATATTTTAAAAGTCAAATTACAGTTATCCCTTTTAAATTGTGACTTTCCCCATTATGATTTCAATATATCATGGGCCAGGGGCAGCTAGGTGGCACAGTGGATAGAGCACCAGCCCTGAAGTCAGGAGGACCTGAGTTCAAATCTGGTCTCAGATACTTCCTAGCTGTGTGACCCTGGGCAAGTTACTTAACCCCAATTGTCTCTGCAAAAAACAAACAAACAAACAAAATATATATATATGTATATGTATATCATGGGTCAGCATACAAAATTAAGCTGGAATTTTGAGGGAGTTTTGTAAAAGCTTTAGAAGTCATATGAAGGCCAGCAGACAACACAGAAAAAGTTTAGAAACTTGGAAATATATAAAATATATGTATAGTATTGTATAATATCAACATATTTTATTTCTTAATACCATTAATCTCTTAATAAATATCTCTTTAATCTCTTAATTCATACTTCTCTGGTATGAAGGAAAAGCCAAAAAAAATTTTACCCAGATTTTTCAGATTGTAGGGATAC
The DNA here is from genome assembly GCA_023553655.1 of Myrmecobius fasciatus. Lineage (NCBI taxonomy): Eukaryota > Metazoa > Chordata > Mammalia > Dasyuromorphia > Myrmecobiidae > Myrmecobius > Myrmecobius fasciatus. The sequence continues at coordinate 6,047 of JAJPUD010000715.1, forward strand.
CATAATGTGGAAGGAATAACTGTACCAGTGGTGGAGCCCCACCACGGACAACATGCCAAGCATATACTCATATGCTTCTCCCAGAAATCTGTGGTAGAATATTAATCCTTCACAACAAGGGACATGAGTTTATAGAACCAAAATGGGAGTGAATTGCCCATATATTAACCCATAGCTGAAGTCAAAAGATTCTTCAAAAAGAGGAAGCATCAAGAAACACTTCTTAAGGCATACTGTAAAGGTATACTTGTCTTGTTAGCAATGAAAAGGAAACCCAATAATCCCAGGGAAGTCTATGCTTCCATAAAACTTATTTCACTTACAATTCTCCATGTCAGGAACTGATTCCAGAAGGAAGCACCTTCTTCCAAGCTGAACAGGACACCCCCTGCAAAAACAAAAGTCTCCTAATTTCCTGGGAAATCTCCCAGGGAAGGTGGCTATTGCTTGCTAAACTGGCAAATTATAAGGAAATTCTAAGATCTAATGCAATCATTCTCCCAAGATCCAAGGAATGCAGGAAGAACACTATAATAATTAAACAATACTGAAGACAGGGAAATGGACAAAAATTGATGGATGGGGAAAAGTCCATCAATTTATCTAGTCTTCCCTCACTGAGGGCTCTGGGTAATAGGGTTATGTGAAATCAATCTAAAAAGAATTTATCAAGTGCCAACTTGTAGGCAGGCACTATGCTAAGTGCTGGGAATAAAAAATTTTAAAAAAGGCAAAAATCAGTCCATGTTCTTAAGGAGTTCACATTCTATTGAGGGAAACATGCAAACAAGTATAAACAATATACAAACAAAACAAATTATGGCATCAAATTTTTCGTATATTTGCTGATTTATTGTCAAATAAACTGAGGGGAAGGAAGAAGACCTAACATGCACGGAGCAACTATTTTTAAAATAATCTTGACAAATACTATCTCAGATCCTCAAACTACAATTTACTTCACCAAGTAAAGATTCCTGGAGTCACTGATGGAAGCAACATGGGAGTCCATTGATAGGATCTTGGACGTGACATGCACTAGCAAAATTTAAACAAAAGACAAGGAATCTTACCTACAGGGGCTCCAAAAGCAGCTGAGACACCAGCTGCTGCTCCAGCTGAAACAAAGTCTCTCTTCTCTGTGTCTCTTCGGAAATATTCAAAGATCTGAAATGATGGGGGAAAAAAAAATTAAAGATTATCTCCTCAGGTTTTTTTTGGTTTTTTTTTTTAAAGTAGTACTTTCAGATAAGGAAAAGGTAGCCAAGGATTCCTACATGCTACGTAATGTAGTTAATTTCTTGAATATGTCAGAAATAAATACTCATCTATGTCCCTTCTCTCTCAGTACTGGTCTTACATAGCTCTACAACTGGGCTTCCTTAAAAGAGGATGGGCCTTCTACAAAGTGTTCCTGGGCCAGGGAATAATTTACTCTACCAGGGATTTTCCTTTTTCTAAGTGACATGTCAAAATTTGATCACTACCCCCAAATGCTTTACTTCTCTCTTAATAGCCTTTAATACTTCAAAAAGCTATGGTTTTATTATATGTATAAAGCATTTTACAAACTTTCAAGCACTATATAATGAACTATTATTACTAATATCTTTATTAATGTCACTAATCATTCCAATTCAGGCAGATTGCAACCACTCTACAATTTAGAAAATTAACTTTATGAGTAGCTATGAATGAAAAAACTCATTATCCTTTCAACTATAAATAATAAGCATTATATTACTTAGGTAAAATAAATATTATGCAAATAATATTACTACTTAATTAGCATTACTACTTAATTTACATAATGAAAATATTATTATTGCTTAATTTACAGATTTAGCACCATAATGACTAAAGATGTTACTTTATAAAAGTAGACAAAATAATAACAGTTATCCAGAAGGACAAAAGGTCATGACTCTCAAGAGAAATAATGAAAAATAAAAGGCATGAAGGGACCTGGTATTTCCAGATCTCAAACTATATTATAAAGTAGTAATCAGCAAAACTGGTTTTAAAAAAACAGAAAAGTTGATCAATGGAACAGATTATAGAACTCAGAAGGAAAAGCAATAGAGTTTGATAAAACAAGGACAAACTCTATTATATAGAGTTTAAAGTTCTGTTTTTAATTAAAAAAAAAACAAAACTGAACATTTTTGAGAACACTGGAAAGCAGTTTAACAGAAATCAGATTTAGACTAACAACTTATACCATGTACCTTCATAAACTACAAATGCATACATAAACTAAATATAAAGGTTCAACTTAACAGAAAAGAGAAGAGGATCTTTCATGATAACAATGACTAGAGTTAGAATTTGTTTAATAAATTTTTTTCTTGATTTCTTTTTTTTTTTAAATTTACCTACATTTCTCAACATATTCCTGGCAGTCATCTCTTATGACAAGTAATAAAAAAAGAAAAATAATAATTGCACAAAACAAACCAACTCATCAACAAAATCTGACATAAGCTGTGTTCCACTCATAGTCATCCCCATTCCCCATCTGCAAAGAAGGTAAGAAGTACCTTCTTATTTTTCCTTCTTTGTGGTTAAACTTTATCGTAATTTCACAGTACTTGTTGTTCTTTCATTATATATTGTTATGTCTTTGTATATATTGTTTTCCGGTTTCTACTTTACTTTGCATCATTTCCTCATTCTTCCATGCTTCTCTATATTCATATTTGTTGTCTCTTAGCAGTACAGTACAATTCTATTAAATTAACATGCCACAACTTGTTTAGCCATTTCCTAAAGGACAATTATTTTGTTTCCAAGTTTTTCATACTATAAAAAATACAGTGATAAGTGTTTTGGACAGTTAGGTGGCACCAGACAGAGTGCTGGGTCTGAAGTCTGACTCCTCTTCCTTTTCTGAGTTCAAATCTGGTGTTAGCTGTGTGACCCTGGCAATTTACTTAACGCTGTATGTCTAAGTTTCCTCATTGATAAAGAAACTAGAGAACGAAATGGCAAACCCCTCCAGTGGTTTTGTCAAGAAAATCCTAAATGAGGTCATGAAGAGTCTGATGCTCATGAGAGCTTTCTTTTTTATTGCTATCTTAGCAGTGGGATCTCTGGATCAAAGGGTACAGATATTTTGGCTTTCTTAGCTTAATTCCAAACTGTTTTCAAAAATGTTTCAAAAAATGTTTTCAAAAAGCCACAATGCATTCACATGTCTGACTTATAACTGCTCCCCTACATCTGTTATTTCCACCTTTTGTGATCTTAGCGAATTATGTGGCTGAGGGATAGAATCTAAGAGTTATTTTAATCTTGCATTTCTCTTATTAGTGATTTAGGAAATTCATATGATTACTAATAGCTTGCAATTCTTCTGAGAAATGTTTATATCCTTTGACTAATTATTTATTAGGAAATAGCTTTTGGCCTTTTATATTTCTGCTAGATGTTTATATATCTTAGATAACAGACACTCATCAACCACTTCTAGGGAGATACTAAAAAAGGGACAAAGGTGATCACAAAAAAAAAGAGGAAATGGATGATTTCCATCATGTAAAAGCTAAAAAAGCTATTGCACAAGCAACATTCACATCCTCAGAATTCTAAGATCAGGGAAAAAATTTCTTTGCTGCAAACATCTTTGATAAAGGTCTGACAGCTAAGATATACAGGACACACACACATATATAATATGTATATGGTCAAAGCAAAGGGAAAGAACAAGTACAAAAATATTTATAGCAGCACCTTTTTGTTTTAGCAAAGGAGTGGAAACTGAGTTCTCACAAATAAGGAAATGGCTGAAGAAATTGTGGCATATGAATCTAATGACATTATTAAGCTATAAGAAACGACATATAGGGGCAACTAGGTGAAGCAGTGGCAGAGCACCAGCCCAGAAGTCAGGACAACCTGAAATCTAATCTCAGACACTTAACACTTCCTGGCTGTGTGACCCTGGGCAAGTCACTTAACCCCAACTGCCTCAGCAAAAAAGAAAAAAAAAAGAAAAAGAAAGAAATGACATATAAAGAATTATAAAAACTTAAGAAAGATCTGCATTAATTTAAGAAAGATCTGAGTGAAATGAACAGAACCAGGAAAAAAAAATTATACAATGCCCACAATAACATACAAGAAAAAACCTTGAAAGACTTTAGGATTCTGTTCAACAAAGTGACCAATTTTGACTTCAAAAAGATGATAATCAAACATGCCTCCTGCCTGTGGGAAGAGATGATGAATTAGGTAATTATTCTGAGATGATAAAGTAGGAGATGAAGTAAATTTAAACTTTCAAAATTGTCCCACAAACAACAAATTTGTGTCTCGGTGAACATAGATTGGTGAAAAATCAAGAAGACTTGGGGTAGAACAGAAGTCCTCGTGGCACAATTCAAAAAGATCAGAAGATAGATCCCGGCTAGGGATTAACCTATGTTAAGTGAAAAAAAACTCCAGATTAGCTCTGCAGAAACATCAAGTAGGGAATCCTGGGGCTAGCTGGATTTGGCAGAAGCTTCAAGAAGAAACACAAAGACTTTCACCTTCCCCCAACAACCTACAGAGTCTGGGGTCTGAATCTGCAAAGACTGAGGGAACTTCAGCTGATTAGGAATGCCAGGCTCAACTGTGCTACAGAGAGGAAGCCCAGTCTGGGAAGGAGCTAGCATACCCATGAGTATAGAAGCAGTGGGGCAGGGACACTGCTGGCTGCCAGCATTTACAGGAGAGTGGAGTTTTTGGTTGAGGGTTCCAGGTCAGAGGGGAGAACTGAAGTGAAGCCAAAAGTACTATCTCTCCCTCCCCCCCCAATGATTAGAAGTGTTTACACTAAAACTTTTCATTTGAAAAAAAAAAAAAAGAATAGGAAAAGAATGAACCCAACCCTAGAAATTTACCATAGGAACAGGGAAAACCAAGGTTCATTTTCAGAAGACACTAAAGTAAAAAAAAGCTTTTTCTACCCCAAAAAATTATGTGAAATGGCTCTCTGTCCAGAGAAAATGTACAGAAGAATTCAAAAAAGAATTTGAAAATCAAATGAGAGACAGTGAGGAAAAACTAAAAACAACAAAAAGACCCAAGAAAAACAAGATTATGGGAAAGAAGTTATCCACGTGGAAAAGGAGATACAAAATCTGAAAGATGAAAATAACTCTTTGAAAATTAGAATTGGGCAAGAAACCCATGAAGCTATAAGAGACCAAGAAATAACAAAACAAAATATAAAGAATGGAAAAAATAGAACAGAATGTGAAACATAAGAAAAACAACAGATCTGGAGAACAGATCAAGAAGAGAAAACTTAAGAATAAAGCTGTGAATTAAAAAAAAAAAAAAAAAAAAAAAAAAGGACCTTGACATGGTACCGTAAGTAATAATCTAAGAAAATTGTCCTGGAGTGATAAAACCCAAGTGGAAAGTAGAAATAGAAAAAATCCACCGATCAATACTCAAAGAAGTCCTTTGTGGAAAACACACTGGAACATTTTTGCCAAATTTCACAATCCCCGGATCAAAGAGAAAATTTTGTAAGAAATAAAAAAGCAATTCAAATATGCTGGAGCTACAATTAGAATTGAACAGGACTTATCAGCAGCCACAATAAAGGACTACAGGTCCTGGAATCATTCCTATGGCCAATCAAAAGAACTAGGGCTGCAGCCAAAAATAGCATATCCAGAAAAATTTTCTATAATATTAAATGAGAAAAAATGTACATTCAATGAACTTGCAGATTTTCAGAACTTTCTATCAACCAAATCCAAATTCAATAGAAAATTTAACATATAAATGCCAATATCCATGATTAATTTCTAAGAACTTAACATGGACAAATTGTTTATGTTTCTTTACATGGAAATGTATACCAGATGTTTAAGACTGATATCAACAATTGGGTAGCTCAGAAGGTCTAACTCTATAAAAGCAAAATCGCCTATGAAAAGGTAAAAATAGTAATTATGTTATAAATGAGGTGCAGAGGAAGAATAGGCACAGAGACATTGGGGAAGAGAAAAGCTCATAGTTCTAAAAATCTACTCACACCGGGAATAAATTAAAAAGGCAACACTACATATATACTATGAAGGATATAGCACCCTCCAAAATCTATAAAGAAATAAGGGGGGGGGAAGAAATGGATGGAGAAGGAAGCAAAAGATGGGGAAAGAGGACAAAGTAGAAATCCTTGGATGGGGGAAGATAAGTAATAGCAAGAAAAGTTAAGTAACAAAATTAAAATAGAAGAGTTAGCTAGGACAGGAAAGAAGAGATATACAGAAGCACTACAACAAGGATCAGGAATCAAATTTATTAGGAAAAAAAAAAAGCAAGGCAAGTTAAGTAGAATTGAAGTAAAAAGAGTCAGAATAGCATAGACTCTTAAAGGGGAAATCAACTAGGAGACTGGCCAGGGCACTGAGGGATTTGAAAACAATGTACAAAGAACAACTGAATGAACTGGGGATATTTAGCCAACAGAAGAAACAGGATGGAGCAGCATATGATCACTGTTTTCCTTTATTTAGTATGATTTAAGGGAATAGAACTAGGATCAATGGGTCGATATTATAAGGTATATTTAGTATGAATTTCTGAGTTAACAAATTGCAATATTTCATGGGGATACTTAGCTATTATTACTAAAGTGTTCAACACTATGCTCAAAAAGTTATTGAACTCTGCATACGCTTTGACCCAGCAGTGTTTCTATTGGGCCTATATCCCAAAGAGATCTTAAAGGAAGGAAAGGGATTCACATGTGCAAAAATGTTTGTGGCAGCCCTTTTTGTAGTGGCAAGAAACTGGAAACTGAATGGATGCTCATCAATTGGAGAGTGGCTGAATAAATTATGGTATATGAATGTTATGGAATATTATTGTTCCATAAGAAACAACCAGCAGGATGATTTCAGAAAGGCCTGGAGAGACTTGCATGAGCTGATGCTAAGTGAAATGAGCAGAACCAGGAGATCATTATATACAGTCACAACAAGACTATATAATGATCACTTCTGATGACATGGCTCTCTTCAACAATGAGATGTTTCAAACCAGTTCTAGTTGTTCAGTAATGAAGAAACCCATATACACTCAGGGAGAGGCCTGTGGGATCTGAATGTGGACCACAACATAGCATTTTCATGCTCTCTATTGTGGTTTGCTTGCATTTTGTTTTCCTTCTCAGGTTTTTTTTCTTTCTTGTAGATCCAATTTTTCTTGTGTAACAAGATAACCGTATAAATATGTATACGTATATTCGATTTGTCAAGTATTTTAACATAATTAATATATATTACACTTCCTGCCACTTAGGGGATGGGAGAAGGAGGGAAAAATTTTTAACAGAAATCTTTGCAAGGGTCAATGTTGAAAAATTACCCATGCATATATTTTGCAAATAAAAAGCTTTAATAAAAAAATAAAATAAAATGTTAAAACAGAGGCTGGATGACTATTTATTGGGAATACTGGATTAGAAATACCACTTTGGTTCCTAGCAGCTCTAATAGTCCATGGAATCCCTACTGAATATGGTCTAATCTCCTGCTCCCTCAATTTACATTTTAGAATTAGCAGATGACCTGTTTCACCTTAAAGTCTTTCTTCAATGAGGTTGATCTTCCTTGAGAAATACCAGCTGCTATAACAGCTCCAGAGTGAATCATTGGCCCTTCCTAAAAGACACAGAGAAGAGAGTTGAGGACAGGAACTGAGTTTTAAAAATTGTTTTTAGTTACATAATGCCTTTCAGTGGCTCTTAGAGGGGTGACACAATTACATAGTAAAACAACAGTCATATTAAATTTTTTTAAACATTCCTTTACCTTTCCAACAGCCAATCCTCCAACCACTGATAAAATCACACCACACACTTTAATCACCAATGTCTAGAATATAAAGAGAACATTATTAAGTAGAAGAGAAAAATAAGTTAATTCAATCCAAATCAGTAAGTGCTGAATAAAGACCTCCTATAGGTCAGGTACAATTAAAGAAGTAATTTACTTCTCATGAGTAGAAAGACCTATTTAAAAAAAGATTCAGATAATGGGGCTTCCTTCGGTATTTAAGCTCTATTCCCACCTTCTTCAGGAACTTTATTGAAGTATTTCAGTCCACTCTGATCTCCTCTTCGGAAATTTAACAGTACCCAATGCTTGCCCGACATCATTTAGCACTTAATTCTACAGCCTCACTGGGAACTGAGGTCCATTTTGTTGGGCTCATAGCTGATCACCAGGATCAGCTAATTCATCCTTTTACAATGTCTTTTGCATTCATTTCTTCTTTTTCAATCTCACTGGCTCTACTCCAATTTAAGCATTTTCAATCAAAAAAGTGCTGGTTCTAGAGTTGGATGACCTAAGGTTCAAAATCTGCCTGTGGTACGTAATTACTACTTGTGGGAATCTGAACAAGCTATTTCACCTCTCTAGGCCTCTTTTTGCCCATCTGTAAAATGAAAGGTTTGGATATCTGGCCTCAGAGGCACCCCTTTCAGCTCTAGATCTAGCACCATACAGAAAAAATTATGCCTCTAGTCTGTCCCCAATTCAGTCTATCACACACACTGCTACAGGATGATTGTCCTAAAGACATCATTCTTAATAAATCACAGCCCCAGTCAGAACCCTTCACTGGCTCCCACTATCTACATTAGCTGTAGTTAAAATTCTACCATTGCAGGCCCTTCACAGTCTGACCCTAATCTGACCTCCTTTTACTCTCTGAAGGACCCTCTCCTTCGGCCATGCTGTTCTCCTGGCTCTCTTCTGCAGGGGTTCATTCTTGTCTCTCAGCTTCTCTTCATACTTTTCTTATTTGTCCTTTATCCTGTTCTCCTTCTATTTAAAGGCCTAACTTATCTTCAAAGACCAGCTCAAGCTCTTCCTTTCTGTGAAACCTTCCCTGCTCTTCCAGCCCACTCTAAACACTTATGACCCTCTTTCACTTTCCATGCTAATATTTATTTTCTAATAGAGAGCTTAAAATCTATGCCTTGTTACAAGCCTTAATCCCCATCATACAAATGGGTTTAATTTATAGTAGGTATACTTTTTCTGAATGAAAACATATTCCTTCATATTCCTCATCATGGGACATAAAATAGAAGTACAATAAATGCATAAGGCTATTCAGGTGTTCTCCTAGTCTTTCCCCTTCCTCTCCACTCGGATACAGAACCTAAATACTGGACATGTAAGAGAGGGACAATTTTGTATTAAACCCCCCCCATCCCAAAAGATGTCAAAGAGCCATGTGGTAAATAGAACAAAAGTCTTTATCCCCAATCAAAATCTCTACTTCTAACAGCATTGTTCTTAAACACTGACAGAACAAGTAGAATCCAATTACAAAACATCCTAAACTGCAAGTCTTTTACTGACTAAAATAGGGATAAAAAGAAATCAAAAGATTCATTTTCATTCAGATTTAAAAGATCTGAAGGTCCATAATTCAAAATAAGTGAGTCCTTTGCCAAGTTTCAAAACTCTGAAGTGATATTTGCCATAACAGAAGCTGACCAATTTGAGCCATGATTCCTTCAGACAAAGGGAATTCTATCACTTCAATTTAACAGGTTCTTTAGGGAAACATAGCTTTTTAAGGACTGTATTGAAATAGGCATAGTGGAACATGGACCTGCTGCCTTGGCTGATGGAAAGGAAAAGCCAGGGCAAACAACAATAAGGACTTCATTCTTCAGGTTATCTCAGAGGATAAGGAACTATCCTCACTAGCCTAGACTAGGAGGGCCATGATTAGAACCACACACATGGGCTGCTCTAATTCAGAGGAGTTATTTTTAATACAGCAACCAAAACCCCTACTCTACATCCTAGTAGTCAGGGGAAAACCAACCACCTCTAGATATTTTTACCTTGAGTCGAACCACATGGGGAATCTTGACACCATTGAGGAAGCATTTAATCTGTGGAATTCCACTGCCCGCAGCAACAGGCTTCAAAGAAAAAAGAAAGTGCATAAGGAACATTTCTAACAAAAGAACTGATTGACCCAAATGAACCCACAATAGGATCACCAAAATTTGTGAAATGTTTTAAGCCATGATTTACCCAGGATATTAAAACTTTTGCCTAAATAACTGATGAAAAGATGACTTTATGAGAACTAGGAATTGAATGCAGTTAGAGTAGTAAATTACTAGAATGTAATCTCCTTGAGGTAATGCTGTTTGACACTTTGAGGATATAAACAGGAGTCTCAGGGAATTCTGCAGTTACTTGCATATTCCCTCCCAGCCCTCGTGGAGTAGCACAGCATGTGGTATCTGGTAGGCCTAATAAATAAATGAACAAATATTTAAATTGACAAAGTTAAATATTAAGATGAACTAATGGGGTTATGAATCAAGCGACAAAAGCACTTAAAAGGGAGCCATGAAACATAGATTCCAGTCTTCAACTTGCAATTAGGAAGATATCCTGGGACAAGTCACTTAACCTGTTGGTTTCTCAATTTCCCCATCTGTGAGATAGGCATAATAATGTTTGTTCTTCTACAGTTCAGAATAACATTAATAAACAAGTATTTATCAAGTGCCTACTATGTGCCAGGGATACAAAGACAAAAATGAAACAATTCTTGCCCTCAAGGAATTTGCATTCTATCCAAGAATATATGTACATATATTTGAAAAAACAAAATAGACACAAAGTATATTGGTGGGGAGGGGCGTATCACTAGAATAATGTCAAAGTACATGCAGTTCCTTGGAGAAAGCATATTAAAGAAGTTCAAGGCATAATCCCCTCACTAGGCAGAAGTTTTTATATTCTAAAACTGCTCAGAAGCACCTGTATGAAAGATCTGTGATTTTGTCAGAATATCGAAATTCTAGTAAGGGAACCCTTTCCAACCATGCAGCTTATAGCCTGTAGATGCCATGACTCAATAATTTGCCACTGATTGTAGAGCTAATAAGTGGCAGAGGAAGGGCATAGACCCCTGTGCCTAGTGCACTATCCCCTAGACCACACTGCATCTCCACTAACGCTAACTTATTACTATCTACCCGTTGGCCCTGGAGCCTTCCCAGTCTCACCTAAAGTAGGCGTGGGCAGAGATCCCAGGCTAGCTCGGTGTACTTTTTAAACCATACCTCTATAAAGGCAACAATCACGGAGCCGACGATCACAAAGGCGGAATTCAGTGTTGCCCAGAGTAACAGGGAGAAAGACAATCCCCCCTTCTCTGTAAACTTGTCAATATCTGGAGGACTCGTTAAGAGAACTGGCAATGTCACTGTCTGGACAAAATCCAATACCCTTCAGCACTGTCTGGTAAACAATACATGCACAGACTCACCTCATATGACAAACCCTCTCCTCCCCTGACTCCTGGCTTTGCCATTAATCAAATCAATGAAAAGCTCCCAAACTGCTCTGAGGAGGGGGTGAACCAGGAAGATGCCAACAGTGGCCACCAGGTTTTCTGAACTGCCTAAACATTAAAACAGCAGAAGATTATGATAGATTTGTATCCTAGCTAAATTACATACAATTCCCAAACAGACTAAACTCTGAGGCCAGAGATCATTTGCATCCTCCATCTGGAAGACACATTGCAGCTCTTAAGAGAGAATTACTGATCAATACAGGCCTGCACACAGCTTTATTGTGCTGTATATCCATGCAAGCAATCAAATTCAATTCATACCAGGACTTCTTAAATGTGGAGAAGTTCTGGCTCCTTGTCCCCTGCATCCCCCATCCATTAGGACAAAGGATATTATCTTTTACTACTCGGTATTTCAGTCCTGCCAAGTTCTCCACTACGATGTCAATGAAGCAGGCAACTAAGCCAGTCAGAATCCCAATCATGGCACAGATGACCCAACGTTTGATCTCTACTGTCCGGAAAGCCTGGGCAGAAGAAAGAGAGCCAGAATTAGGCAGTGATAGGGAAGCCACCCCCTGTAGAAATGTAATTCTAACACAGGATTTTTTTGGCAAATATTACTGACAACCCCAAAATGATTCTTACTCTGAATCCCAATGCTGTGAATGAGAGATTATTCACAGTATGCTTGGGACTTATTTTCAGAGCTACATTTGAAAAGCAGCCTGTCGTAAATACCTATCTCCACAATGAAACACAGCAGAGTCCTGACTAGGTTATTGTACCTACAGGAATATATACTGTCTTCTTATAAACATTTGTCCCACTGAATGCAAAATTAATGCAAAGTTCTTTGGTTATCCAATTTTAACAGATAAATCCACTGTAAAGAGATTTTTTTGTTTGTCCTCTCTTAGAAAATGATGCTACATCCAAACTGGCCCCATTTTTAATTTTGGTTAAGACAGACGAAACTATACTCGTTGTTTTTGTCAAGAAGATCAAATTTCCCATCCTGTGGAAGGCTGTGCTAATGAGAAATGTGCTATGTGAGGATGCCAATATCCTCAGATCTTAGAAATACAATTATGAAGAATGCTAGAAGTCCCACTATTGTGTGTGTATATACACACAGTGTGAAAGCAATCTGAAATAAAATCTAAAAAATAATTCAAGACAGATGAGATTCCATGTCCCAGAATGCTCCCTTTGTGCTGTTATGAGATAGATGGATTATATTTCAGGCTCTAAGTGCCAGGCAGCTTCTTGGTCCACCCAACTCTGAACTCAAACTTACTGTGTGGTTTATTCTCCTCTCTTCTTCTAGGAACAACTGGTTTTCACTATTGTCATAATCCAAACTCTGTAGGCAACAGTAAAGGGAAAAAAAGAAACACTTTGCTTACTAACCTCAGTCTCTTAGACAAACCCAGAAGGACAGAGCAGCTACAGGAAAAGGCTTAAGAAAAGGGAGTTGCTGGCTTCTCAGGGGCAGAGGGAAGCATTCCCAGGCACTATCTGGTAAAATGGAAAGAAACTAATGGAGACCCAATGTGACCTTTCTGAAGCTGGCAGCTCTCCAAATGACCCAGGGAAAAAAGTTGTTTTTTTAAAAAACAGATATGGGGAAATAACAGATGATTCAACTTTGTAAGAACGTCAGAATCAGTGTTGTTAGCATCAGACATAACTATACATAGTGCAAACTCCCACTAGCCCCCAGTGATCCTAGAAACATCTTTTCAGGGTTGTTCCCACACAGGCACCCATGTACCATGTGGACTGAGTTGGAGTTTGTTCACTACAAGGTATTTTCTCACAAGGCTACGTACATTATTTACTTCAGGAATACATTGTCTGTTCCAGATTTGTAGCTATTCTGGACAGGAAGATGATGGAAATCAAGGAGCCTCCTTAAAGAAGGTAGAGATCCTTAGACATGATTTGACATTATGGAGTGGGGAATAAGGGGAGACTTTGCAGTTAAATCTGAAATTCCCAAAGAGAATGCTTACCTCATACTTTAGGGACAGGAGTTTCTCATTATGTGGTATCTCCCGGGGGAAATGATGAGGTGCATCCATCTCCTAGAGAAGAAAGGTGAGATCATGCATGTGCATGATGATAAAAACACTTCTGAATATTTTTACACACAAAACTCCTTGCTTTTCATGTAAGCCCAAACACCGTTTTAGTTCTTTCCCATCATCTAAGTTTTCTTGAATGTCCTGTGTCCACTACAAAAGACTCTAGTACTCCCTTGAGTGAGATTGCAAACCAAGGACCACCTCACCCCTCTGTAAGGGTGAGCTATCTTTTGTACATTAAGAAAACATCAGCCCACTTTTAATTGGAAAAAAAAATTCAACAAGTCAATCCCCAATTGATAAATGGTCAAAGCATATGAACAGACAATTTTCAGGTGAAGAAATTAAAGCCATTTCTAGACATATTTTAAAAAATGCTCTAAATCACTACTGACTAGAGAAATGAAAATTAAGACTATTCTGAGATTGTCACTTCATACCTATCAGGTTGCCTAAGAAGACAGAAAAAGATAATGTTAAATATTGGAGGGGATGTGGGAAAACTGGAACAGTAGTACATTGTTAGTAGAGTGGTAAAATGATCCGATCCAACCACTCGGAGAACAATTTGGAATTTTGTCCAAAGGGCTATAAAATTGCATACCCTTGGATCTAGCAACATGGCTACTAGGTATGTATTCCAACAAGATCATAAATGGGGGAAAAGGACCCACTTGTGCAAAAAAATGTTTTTAGGAGCTTTTTGTGGAGGCAAAGAACTGAAAATTGAGTGGAGCCCATCAATTGGGAAACAGATGAATAAGTTATGGTATATGAATATAATGGAATATTATTGTTCTGTAAGAAATGATCAACAGGCTGATTGCAGAAAAGCCTAAAAAAACTAACACAAAATGATGCTGAGGGAAGTGAACAGAACTAGTAGAACATTGTACACACTAACAGCAAGATTATGTGATGATCAACTATGATAAACATAACTCTTTTCACCAATATAGACATCCAACACAATTCCAACAGACGTGGAATGGAAAATGCCAACTATGTCTAAAGAGAGAACTGTGGAATCTGAGTACAGATCAAAGCATAATACTTTCACTTTTTTTGTTTGTTTGCTTTTTCTTTCTTGTGTTTTTTTTTCCCTTTTGATCTGATTTTTCTTGCACAACCTGACTAACATAGAAATCTGTTTAAAGTGATTGTACATAAATAATCTATATCACATTGCTTGCTATCTTGAGGAGGAAGGAGGTAAGAGGAGGGAGAAAAAATATGGAACAAAGTCTTACAAAAATGAATTCTGAAAACTATCTCTATATGTAACTGGAAAGATAAAATACTATTGTGAAAAGAAAATTCAATTAAAAAATACACACACCCATACCACTGAACAAAACTGAGTTAACTAGTCTATGAATAGAACACTCATATGCACTCTTTGTGAACCTTGTGGCACAACAAATTAAGCTAATGTAATAATGTTATCTGCCAATTTTCAGATGATGAAATTAAAACCATTTCTAGTCATGAAAAGGTTCTCCAAATCACTATTGATCAGAGAAATGCAAAGTAAGACAACTCTGAGGTACCACTACACACCTGTCAGATTGGCTAAAATGACAGGAAAAGATAATGATGAATGTTGGAGGGAAGGTGGGAAAACTGGGACATTGATACATTGTTGGTGGAACTGTGAACAGATCCAACCATTCTGGAGAGCAATCTGGAACTGTGCTCAAAAAGTTATCAAACTGTGCATACTCTTTGACCCAGCAGAGTTTCTATTGGGCCTATATCCCAAAGAGATCTTAGAGGAGCGAAAGGGACCCACATGTGCAAGAATGTTTGTGGCAGCCCTTTTTGTAGTGGCTAGAAACTGGAAACTGAATGGATGCCCATCAATTGGAGAGTGGCTGAATAAATTATAGTACATGAATGTCATGGAATATTATTGTTCTGTAAGAAACGACCAGCAGGATGATTTCAGAGAGGCCTGGAGACTTGCATGGACTGATGCTGAGTGAAATGAGCAGAACCAGGAGATCATTATACACGGCAACAACAAGACTATATCATGATCAGTTCTGATGGACATGGCTCTCTTCAACAATGAAATGCTTCAAACCAGTTCCTATTGTTCAGTGAAGAAAGCCATATACACCCAGAGAGAGGGATATGAAATGTGGACCACAACATAATATTTTCATCCTCTCTAAGTTTTTTTGCATTGGGTTTCCTTTCTCAGATATTTTTTGTTCATGTAGATATGATTGTTCTTGCACAGCAAGATAAGTGTGAAAATATGTATACATATATTCGACTTGTCAAGTATTTTAATATAATTAACATGTAGTGGACTTCCTGCCACCTAGGGGAGGGGTAGGGACTGGGGGGGAAATTTGCAACAGAAAGCTTTGTAAGGGTCAATGTTGAAGAACTACCCATACATATGTTATGCAAATAAAAAGCTTTAATAAAATAAAATAAAAATAATGTTATCTGCAAAACTCTAATGGAATTACTAACCTAACAATTATAGGATATATGTTTTGAGTTATTTTCGCAACAGTGAGGATAGATTTAAGCTAATCCATTCACTGTATATAGTCATCTGTATATTTAAGAATGTAAGAAGTGGGGGCAGCTAGGTGGCACAGTGGATAGAACATCAGCCCTAAAATCAGGAGGATCTGCATTCAAATCTGGTCTCAGACACTTAACACTTCCTACCTGTGTGACCCTGGGCAAATCACTTAAGTCCAATTGCCTCAGCAAAAAAAAAAAAAAAAAAAAAAGAAAAAAACAATGAAATGGAGGCTGAGCCAAGCAGAGTAGTACAAGCAGCAACTCCTGAATTCTTCCAACATTCCCCTCCAAACAACTTTAAAATAACTCCTCAAATCAAATTTTGGAGCAGCAGAGGCAACGAAATGCCAGGGTGAAATATTTTATCAGCCTAAGAACTTATGAGGTTGGAAGGAAAGAGCTGTGCCACTGGGGAGAGAGTAGCAACAGCAGCAGCAGCTTTGAGAGCTCTCAGTCCTAAGCTGGTAAAGGTGTTGGACAAGCAGTCAAAAATAGATTACAGGGGACCCTTTGCTGCCACTGGGTATAGCTGGTACTGAAAAACAATTCTATTGCCTGTAAGCAGCTCTGGATTGCAATTCAAGGGTAGACTAGAACATTTGTGATAAGCAAGCACAGTTCCTAGTTGCAATTACATGGCAACTAATGTTTATAACCACAGGATAGCAAGCGACCTGATCAGTTTCAGAGCCAAGAGGAGCTAGTACTTGCTGCTATAGAAGAACAGGAGCCTTCCCAAGTAAAGACCACAGCACAGATTAGAAGAGTAGCGACCACACCTGCCCCTCAATCATATCACCGTGCATGCATTGAAAACTTGCAGACTCCCAGAACTAGCTCTGAAAATAATAGTATGAAAAAGCCTGAAACTTGGGACAGTACCTTCTCAATGCAAATAAATTTTGCATGATTTCACATGTATAATTGATATCATTTTGCTTATCTTCTCTCAAGAGGAGGAGAAATTTAGAAGGAAGACAATTTGGAACTCAAAATTTAAAAATAAGTATATAAACACATTTATATATATTATATTAATTATACCTAATTAATATACTTAGTTACATTATACATATATACATACATATATAATGAATGAAACTGACTATGGTATAGAATAGAAACATGCTAAGTGGCCCACACTGAAATCCAAATTAATAACCTCTCAGTGAAAAATGGTTCAGGTAACTTTAACTAATGAGATATACCACTGACTCTTTCAGTTCTCTCTGCTGTCCTATCTCTGTTCCCCTAAAATTGTATATGTGTTAGTTTCTTTAAATATGATGGGTTAAGATTTTAAAATTAGATTCAATGAGAAAACAGTATTACATCTTAACTACATCACTTATAATGTAGAATTCTCAGAAGCAAAAAGTGCCACCTTCTCAGTATGTAAAGCGGGAGCAAGGGGTCAGCTCAGTCTCTCAAATGTCACCAAAATACTTTTAATTAATCAATATTTATTTAGTAATATTTATTTATTTAGTATATGCAAGGAATGACTGGGAAAAACCTACTTTATTTCTTTGTACAATGGTAGAAAAGATTAACAGGGAACATGAGAAACATTCTGCTCGAGGATACACAAAGGGGTTTCAAAGCAAAAAGCAACAAGGAATTAAATTGAGAATTCAGATTAACAGGAAGAATCTTTTTTAATTATAGATAGCTTTTTATTTTCAAAACATATACATGGTATTAGACTTACTGCCATCTAGGGGAAGAAGAGGGGGATAGGAGGGAAAAATTTGTAACAAAGTTTTATAAGGGTCAATGTTGAAAAATTACCTATGCACATAAACATATGCATAAAAAGCTTTAATAAAAAACATATACATGGATAATTTTTGATAATTCACCCCTACAAAACCTTGTGTTTTAATTTTTTCCCCGCCCTCTTCCCTCTGCCCCAGTTGGCAACTGATCCAATATTTGTTAAACATGTACAACTGCTCTTTACATATTTCCACAAATATGCTGCACAAGAAAAACCAGGTCCAAAAGGAAAAAAAAAAAAGAGGAAAAAAAATAAACTGCAGGCAAACAACAACAAAGAGAGTGAAAATATTATGTTGTGGTTCACATTCAGTTCTACTTAGTCCTCTCTCTGAGTGCAAATGGCTTTTTTTTTTATCACAGACCATTGGAACTGGCCTGAATCACTTCACTGTTGACAAGAACCATGTCCATCAGAACTCATCATTGTGTAATCTTGCTGCTGTCGTATATAATGATCTCCTGGTTCTACTCATTTTACTTAGCATCAGTTCATGTAAGTCTTCCCAGGACTCTCTGAAATCATCCTGCTGATCATTTCTTGAAGAACAATAATATCCCAAAACATCCATATACCATAACTTGTTCAGCCATTTTCCAATTGATAGGTAATCCACTCAGTCTTCAGTTTCTTAGCACTAAAAAAGACTGCCACAAACATTTTTGCACATGTGGATCCCTTTCCCTAACAGGAAAAATTTTTTAAAAAATATATTGTATATCTGCTAAGATAATTAACATCAATTCAAATTTAGCCAAGGAAAACCTAATGACTAAAAACACACAATTCTAGAAAAAAATTTTTTATGGTGGGTTAATAGAGGATTTGAGCTTTTAAATTAGTTTAACTCAATCCAAAGGATCTGTGGTAAAATTAAATTTGAAGTTGATCCCAAGGAATCATTAAATTATTAGGTTTGAAAATACAGGGAAGTTAAGTAAGCAAGAGACCAAAGATAAAGCAAAAAGTCTTTATTTGGCTAGCCCAGTAAATATTTACAAGGAAGCACTAACCCTGATGCTCTAGGGAAAGGGCTTTTTAAACACAGCTTTCAGGCAGTTTTTCTATAACACATAACCGACCAATCCTATCTAAGCTAAGCCTTGAAGTGGAGAGATTTCCAGCGAAGGGAAGGAGTGGTACAGTTTGGAGAAATTAGTAATAACATGAAGTTTTTTTTTTTTTTTTAACAAGACAAAGCTCAGGGAATTGAGTAAGGAGGCCAAGGAATATCCTTGAGCTAGTGTCAGGAGGTGAGCAAGAAAGGGATTGAGGGTAGGAGTCCTTGACTCAGATTCTGGAGACAATCAGCCTTGGGCTAAAGATTTCCTGGTTTTCTTCCAGAGATTACTTGTCCTTAAAATGCAAAGCCAATCCAAGTCAAACTCAATCAGGTGGGGAAAAAAGGATGTCTATGCTGCTGCTTCTCAAATCTATTTATCCAACCCTACTTTCTCACATCACCATCTACCTATTGGGTATCTTGAACTGCATGTCCCAAAGACATTTTCATTTCAAAATGCCTAAAACCGAACTCATTTTATGTCCTCTCAACTCTCCCCTTTCTGATCTTCCCTACTTTTGCTGAGGGTACTATTATCCTCCAAGTTACCTAGGCTTGTTTTATGCAAGTGCCATCCTTGAGTCCACACTTGCACTCACCCCATATAACCCATCTGTTGCCAAGTCCTGTTGTTTCTACCTCTTTATATCTCATGTATATGCTCTTTTCTTCCCTCACCCAGTCACCACTTCGGTGTAGTTTCTCACCACTTCATACCTATACTATTACAACTGCCAGTTGGTTAGTCGCCCTGGAGAGATTCCATTACATCTTCCACTAAAGAGCTAAAGTGATCTTCCTTAATTGCTGTTTCTAACTACATCGTTCCTCTAACCAATAAATCCCAGTGACTCCCATTTACTACATAAGGGATCAAATATAAAATCCTCTGTTTGGTTTTTAAAGTTGTTCACAGCCTGGACCCTTCCTTTTCAGTCTTCTACTCTACTCCTCTCCCCATATTCTACAATCCAATGATACTGGCCTTCTTACTGTATCTCACTCCATCTCCAAACTCTGCACTTTGTCACTGGCTATACTTCATGCCTAGAGTGCCCTCCCTCTTGGCATCTATCTCCTAACTTCCTCCCCCCCCAAAAAATTTTATTTTCTTTAATTTTTTTTTTAATTTTCAAAACATGTGCATGGATAATTTTTCAACACTGACCCTTGCATAGACTTGTGTGTCAGATTTCCCCCTCCTTCCCCCACCCCCTCTTTTCTAGATGGGAAGCAATCCAATATATGTTATACATGTTAAACTATATGTTAAATCAAATATGCGCAAACATATTTATACAATTCTCTTGCTGCACAAATCAAGAAGGAAAGTAAATGAGTAAGAAAACAAAAAGCAAGCAAACAACAAAAAGAGTGAATGTTATATTATGATCCACATTCAGTTCCCACAGTCCTCTCTCTGGGTATAGATGGCTCACTTCATCATAAGATCACTGGAACTGGCATCAATCGTCTAATTGTTGGAAAAAGTCATGTTCATCAGAATTGGTCATCATATAATCTTGCTGCTGTCATGTACAATGATCTCCTGGTTCTGCTCATTTCATTCAGCATCAGTTCCTTTAAGTCTCTCCAGGCCTCTAAAATCTTCCTAATCATTTCTTATAGAACAATAATATTCCATAACATTCATATACCATAACTTATTCAGTCATTCTCCAATTGATGGGCATCCTCTCAGTTTCCAGTTTCTAGCCACTAGAAAAAGGGCTGCCACAACATTTTTGCACATGTGGGTCCCTTTCCTTCCTTTAAGATCTCTTTGATATATAGGCCCAATAGAAACGGATCAAAGGGAATGCACAGATATCTCCGAACTTCCTTCAAGTTCAAGGCCAAGATATACTCAGATAAAACTGTTACAAGCAGTATTTTCTTTGAGAAAATGTAAAATATTGAATATCAAAACATAAAAATGCCAGAAATGTAGCAGAAAATAAATTATAAATACAATGATATTATACAAGAAATAATGAACAGGACACTTGCAAAAAAACTTGCAAAGATTTATATGAACTGATGCAAGCCGAAGTGAAAAGAACCAGAACATTGTAGACAGTAATAGCAATAATTACTTAGTGAATAACTTAGTGAGTCTGATGAAGATAATGATACAAGACAAATACAAAGGAATCATGATGAAAAATGCTATTCATCTCACAGAGAGAAGGGATGAACTCTGAGTGAGGCCTAAAGCATACTTTTTTTTTACTCTATTTTTCTTTGTGTGTGTGTGTTTGCTTTTGTAACATGGCTAATATGGAAATTTTTTTCCATGTATAATCAATCCATTGTTGCTTTCTTAAGAAGATGAGAAGGAATATAGAACTCAAATTTTTTTTTAAAAGTCAAAGTTAATTTTTTTTTACATGTAATTGAGAAATATTTAATGAAATAAATAAAAACATATTTTAAAATATGAGCACTACCCCATTCTCAGACATTATCTTGCAGGCACAGGGTTGTTTATGACATACTCCCTTATCTTTATAAAATTGCATATAGCAAAATTCCCTCCCTTACTTCAACCAATAGTCCTTCCTCTGCTCATTTCAGACCATAAAGCTCAATTCAACTTCCTCATCAACTCACCGAATCAAGTAGCTCATCATCCAGCTCTACATTGCTCAGGTGTCCGATGCGGAAAAATGCTGAATGGGAGGGCTGAAAAGGGAAGAAACTGCAATTCAGAGAACAAGCAAATACAGAAAAGGGGGGTTGAGGGAGAAATCATCATATGCCACAGGCCTTATTACTTAGAACCCTTTCACATTTATTGCATCACATTCACTCATACAGTCACATAATTTTTTTTATTAATGATAATAATGGTTTCATATACTGCCTTGAGCTTTCCAAAATACTTTTCTTACATCTCATCCAAAAGGCAGGATATCTTTATCAGTTTCCTTACAACTGGGGAAACTAAGACTCAGAGGTTAAGTTGTGCCTTGAGACAAAAGAACCAAGATTCTAGTACACTATATTACTTCTTCCCTCTGCAACATGGCTCCACCAAACCCATCCAGCCAGAGCTTTTCTTCCTTAGCACATTTCTGTTCTAACCAAACCATCTGCTGCTCATGTAACCTGAGTGCCTTTGTTTCACTTGCTATATCCCTGGCCTACAAAGCTTCCCCACCCTCCCAATCCTTTAATGTCTCACTCTCATCCTACCTCTTTCACATAGGTTTCCTTGATGGGCTCAATTCAACAACTTCCCTTATCTTAACTCCTTTTACACTTACATACCACAACTGAGCTCCTGATTTAATTTTTCCATGTGTTACTTTGTCACTCCCAACTGAATCTTTACAAAAATCTTTACAAAAACTTGGGGTGAAGAGGAAATGGATTTCTCTGCTCAAGCAGAATCCTCTTCCCATGGTTTGCTTTCATTGTAATTACAACTCAAACAACTGCAATGAAAAACATTAAGAAAGAAAGAAAAATATGGACACCTAGAGATTTTATAGGATTAATAAAATGAAATAAGAGAATCCTGGGTTTAAAAGGTACTTATAATTAATGTAATTTAGCTTCCTTGCCAGTGCAGGAGTCCTCTTTATGGCAGTCCTGATAGGTAATTGTCATGCTCCTTTTCTGGGACGTTTTCAATAATAAGGCATTCACTACCTTATTAGAAATGCCATTACAGTTTTAAACTCCTCTAATGGTTGAATATTTCTTCCTTATGATAGGTCCAAATCTGCTAATCTATACTTTCTACCTCATTGCTCCCAGTTTGGGCCTTAAAAATAATAAATATATGATAGCCCTGGAAAATATCTGAGGACAGCTGTCATGCGTCTCACTCCCCAAACAGAAAACTTCCTTTCTAAAAGTATTTGAGTATATACTCAAAGTTCCTTAAAATATTCTCCAGAAGATAGATTTTTTAACCCCCTTACTTTCTTTTGGACGCATTCTCTTACGATATGGTGCACAATATTCCAAAAGTGATCTGAGAAGGACAGAAAGCACAGGACTACCATCTCCCTCATTCTTGGGACAATACTTTTATCAATAATGCTGAAAATTGTTTTTCAATTTTAATTGCCACATGAGTTCCAATCTAGGTTTAGTGCTGTCTATTTGGCTTTCTTGACTTCTTTATATTAAAACATCAAGTTCATCTTATTTTGCATATTTTGTATATTGATACAGACATCTGAGAATACAGCTACTATTCTAAATTTTCTTTAGTTACTGCTTCAGAGAATGACTGGGTATCTCCTACTATTGTCCTTTTTATGTAATTTTTGTTTAAAGGAAAGATGGTGATGCAGTGAATAGAATGTTGGACCTGCAACAAGGAAGACTTGAATTCAAATCCAGCCTCAGACTAGGGAAGTCATTTAATTTGTGTTTGCCTCAATTTCCACAACTGTAATATGGGATAACACCACCTATATTTTTCTTTTCTTTTTCTTTTTTTTTTAATTTTTTATTTGCAAAACATATGTATGGGTAATTCTTCAACATTAACCCTTACATAGCTTTCTGTTACAAATTTTTCCCCCTTACTTCCCACCCCTCCCCTAGATGGCAGGATATCCACTACATGTTAATTATGTTAAAATACTTGACAAATCGAATATATGTATACATATTTCCACACTTATTTTTGTGCAAGAAAAATCATATCTAACAGGTGTGTAGTGGTACCTCAGAGTTGTCTTAATTTGCATTTCTCTGATCAATAGTGATCTGGAGCAACATTTCATATGACTACAAATAGTTTTAATTTCATCATCTGAAAATTGTCTGTTCATTTCCTTTGACCACTTATCGATTGGAGAATGGCTTGAATTCTTACAAATATGAGACAATTCTCTATATATTTTAGAAATGAGACCTTTATCAGAACCCTTAAATGTAAAGATGATTTCCTAATTTATTGCTTCCCTCCTATCTTGATTAACAGCACCTATCTTTAAGGGTTTTTCATCAAATAGGATAATATTTGTGAAACAGGGGCAGCTAGGTGGCACAGTGGGTAGAGCACCAGCCCTGAAGTCAGGAGGATCTGAGTTCAAATCTGGTTTCAGACCCTTAACATTCCCTAGCTGTGTGACTCTGGGCAAGTCACTTAACCCCAATTGCCTCAGCAAAAAGCAAATAGTGTGTGTGTGTGTGTGTGTGTGTGTGTGTGTGTGTGTGTGTG